>VNJY01001308.1:0-70452 GCA_008042715.1 Drosophila bocki
TGAATGAAACTTTGCATATAGTCTTCTATATACTCTCACTGCTATATATGTCGGAACGGGCCGGATCGGACGACTATATCATATAGCTCCCATACAAATGTTCGATAAATTTTTAGAAAACACATTATAACTTGGCTGTTTTTCAACATTTTTGCATCATTTTTGAGACATAAACATTTTATATTATTCCAGAATTTTGGTAAAAATTTTATGAAAATCGGGCGACTATATCTTATAGCTGCCATAGGAACGATCGGCAAATGAATAAAGAAAAATTATAACTTCGTTGTTTTTCAACATATTCTTATCTACTTTTATATATAAGCTTCTTTTATTATTTCAGAATTTTGGTAAAAATTTTATGAAAATCGGACAACTATATCATATAGCTGCCATATAAAAGATCGGTAAATGTAGAGAAAATGTAAAGCTGGGAATGTAAAACTGTAACTGTCAAACTGTAAACATAATAAGTATAGGCAAAATGTAATGAAACTCTGTTTTGTGTGTGTTTTCAGCATTATAATTTATAATATAAATATCAAAACCAATCTGCAAGGGTATACAAACTTCGGTGTGCCGAAGTTAGCTTCCTTTCTTGTTTAAAATAAATTACAGAGTAGAGCAAACAAATTTGCATATACAAGCGATGGGCCAAAAACCGAAGGAAAGAAAGCAAAAAAAAAAAAAAGGTTTTCACGCCACAAAGCAAATCAAGGCATTTTTGAAAGGTTCCCCCACACAGAAATGAGTTATTGCACATGTTGGAAAGAGTGGAAAGAGTCGAAAAAGTAGAAGTTCAAGTAAATGTCTACATGGAGAGATAAATTTAAATGCATAAAAAATTAATTAACTAGAAACATGAGAAATTAGGAAAATATATAAATTACTAGATGCTGAGATGCTAAAATCAGAGGATCCTGGATTTATTTGTTATTTAATTTTAAGGGAAATATATTCATTTCTTTTAATTTTGTATATAAAAAGGTAACTCATAATCGAAAAATATATATTTAAACCTTTCACAAAAATATTTTTTTTTAAATTATTAATAATATTTCTTTTACAAAAAAACCTATTTACTTTCATTACCCCTTAGTTTTTTGTAAAAAAAAAGATAACTTCTAACAAAAAAGATAACTTCTAACCGAAAAATATATTTTTAAATAATATTTATAGTACAAAAAATGTATTTCAGAATTATTAACAATATTTTCCACCAATAAACCCATCTATTTTCATTACCGTTTTCTTCCCGTGCACCTAGACCCAGCCACACTTTTGATTATATCAGGGCGAAAAGGATTTTGGCTATATCTAAAAATGGGTAGCTTCCAAGCCCCCGAAAAAGAGCGCAAAAATTTCAAGCTATGCGCTTAATAAAGTGACCAAGTGGGTGTCGGACAAGGGTCAGGGGAAATGCTAGGGGTCCCGGGATTTTGGGTTGCCCACGAGGGGCTAGAGAGGGTCAGGGAAATGTGCTCGAGCACAAACTTTATTAAAACTCTTGAATTAAATGAATTAGTCAACCATATAGCGGGGGGAGTCCGGGCAGCGCCCAAAAGGAAAAGTCGCTTAACCCGCTCCCAGTTTCCTTTCCTTCATCTTTTCCTTGCCCGAGAAAAACCCCGCCTTATCTCTCTCTCTCTATCTGTTCGTGGTGCGGCTTGAAAAACAATTTTCGTAAGCAAAAGTGTAATGAGCGTAGAAATGAACTTTGGAGTCGGGTCTGTGGCCCCAAAGGGGGGCGGAAGTCTTAGGCAAGTGGGGGCGTGGTCGGGGCGGGGGCAGCAAATTAAATGAAATCCTTGTGGAAGCAACGTCTTTTGGTGGCCAAAAACAAAAAACGAGCAGCGCCAAAAAAAAAAAAAAAAAAAAAAATGAAAAAAAAATAAAAGGGAAACATTAAAAAATATCAGTGCAGAAAAGTAGGAAAAGGTCCTAAATGGTTCACACAAAAAGCAAGGGCGAGAAGAAGACGCAACCAAAAATCCTGAAAGTTTCTCATCTTTTTTCTGTGCAACTGATTTGTACAGTTTTTTTCCTTATGATTTCTCTTTTATATTTTTTAATTTTATCCAAAAGACGTTTGCTAAATTGCTGGTAAAAATCTGGCTGGCAAAAGTTGGAGTGAGTTTGTTGAAAGCAGATAAAGGGAGGATTGAGGAAAGAGGAAGAGGATGCATTTTAAAAAGGATAACACTAAGCTGCAAAATATTAAAAGGGCTTAAAAATACAATAAATAATATGTTTTTAATAAAAAGAGTATTCTTGAAGGGATTTTTTAAATAAAAAAGTAATTATTTATTTCCTGACTTTGTTTAGTTTGAATTTTTGCATATTTTGTGTCTAATATCCTTTGTATTTTTTAAGCTTCAAATAAAATATGAACTCTATAGGGTAGTGTAATTACGTCTTGGCCTTTGCCTGCTCAAGAGGGAAATCCTGGCAGCCGCCACCGTTGACAACTGTTGGTCAGGCTTCAACCCACAAGCCTGCCTCCTGCTCCTTTTCAGACTTTTACATAGTTTCTGTAAAAATTTGCAAAGCAACAACTGGAAATTGAAACTTGATTATGTGCAGAAGAGCAGAAAAAAGTTAAAAAAAAAATGTGTATTCCTGGAACGATTCATTGCGTGTTGTCCAAGCATAGAAATTTATGCTCTTTGCCAAAAACTTTGGCCAACGTCTTCTGGCCTGGTTTGGTCTGGTCTGGTGTGGTCTTCTGGCTCTGTCTGGACAGCAGCTCCTTGGTAAACTATTTACTGGAATTAAAAGCAACTTCCTTGCATATTTCGGGCGTGAGTGTGTGTCGTAAAAGTTGATAGTTTATGCCTTTGGTGATGATGAAATAAACTACACAACACTGCAAAGTAATAATGCTGCAGAGCGACGCTCTTTATATGCATATTACTTATTCATGGCCAATGCATGCGCAATTAAAATTTTGTGAATTAGTCACAAAATCGATTGGGCCAAGCCAGAATTTGCCGCAGCTCAAATGATGCAATGCAACTTCGATGGGGACAAAAAGTTTTCCACAGTCAATAGTTTCAAATGCCACAATACTCATTTTATATATGTATTTTTCATGATATAAACTTCATAGCATATGTACATACAGTGTGTTTGTGTGTTTATTTTTTGGTGTGGATGGATCTGCGCCAAATTTAATCCGGATATGGTTTTTATTGATGCAAAAGATATTCAAAACATTGATTTCTGTAAGCTGAACTTGATCAAATGAAGCATTGACTAATCAAAAATGTGTGGCTGCGATGAAGAATATTTGCCTGGGGACTTTATTTTATTTTAGAAAAATATTAATACTGGTTGTATGAGTGTTTTTTAATATTAATAGCTCTTTGAGGGAAGTATACAAATTTAATAGATTTGTAGATGCAATCTTTATTTATTTAATGGGATATTATAGGCCATATCAAATTTTAAAAGGAGTTATAGAGTAATTAAAAAACAAACAGTATTTATATTATATTCACCAGTAGAAACTTTTTAAAATATTCTTATAAATAGGTCTCTGGTTCTAGAACTCTAAAAATTCTTCTAATAATTCCTCCAGGGATAAATAGAATTATATTTTTATGAATTTTCCTGCACTGCTTGGCTCTTGATAATCTTTTCTGCATTTCTATTCACTCCATTTTCACCTTCAGTTTTATTGTTATACTCGTGCCAGAGCCAAAGTCAAAACTTCCCAAAACACCCGTAACCAAAGTTTTCCCCGCAACGAATGCCCGGGCACATAGCGCAGAAATATAATTAAAATTGATCCAGTGCAACCATTAAAAAGCTCTCACGCACTTTTGCCCAAAAACTTTGACTTCCCTTTATGGGCAGCTAACCCATCATCGTACCCATTCCCGGCCTCTCGCCCCCGACTTTCTCATTCCAGTCGATTTATTGCTCTGACAGCTTAAAAAAAAAATAAAAAAAAGTAAAAGAAAAAATACATACAGAAACGAAAAGGAGCAAATTATAAGGGGAACTTTTGTTGGGGGAAAACTTTTGCATAATAGACTCAAACTCGCTCACAGATGTGGATTCATTCCGTGGGAACGGGGCGAGTTTAAAGTTCAAAGCTTTTGTAGGTTATGCAAATTAGAAATTAATAATACGCCTGACACTCGCACACACGCACACACACCCAACTAATACCAATATACACATAAATTAGGCCCGGTTCAACGTTTTTATCAGCGATTTAGATGGCCGATACCGAAAAGGGGGGGCCGGTCTTTTGGCCCACACTCGATGCCACAAAATTATGATAAATGATTTGGAAATGCGCACAAGCAGGCAACAGAACAGACCACCAGCAACATAACCACAACGCAGAACCGAACACATCCTTTTCCTGTGTTGTCCTTGTTGCCTCCTCTCTGGAGCTGCTCTCGAGCCGAGAAACTTTTCGAGTTGAAGGAAATGTAATTTTTTGCAACTCTCCCGTTCCTGTTTCGCGCCGGGGAAAAGGATCGAAAGAGGACCCAGGAAGTCGCTGCCTAAAATCACTGAACTAAAACCTTAAGAGGTCGGGACCAGGGAGCGAATATATATATATAAACTATATAACGTACAAGGGAAAACTATTGCTACAAGTGCATGCTGTGCAAAATAAAATAGTTTAGATTGAGATGTATAAAGTTGAGAACTAGATGATATCCTGGATTGAAAGATTATACTAGATATTTATAAGAATATATTTCAATATATTAGGGGTAAGTACTTTAGGAGTAGGATGTAATCATAGGTTTTTATATATATTATATATTTATTATTTCTTTCCTAATCACAGATCAATCTACATCCTCTAAAACTTTAATTCCTTTTTCTTATTAATTTAATTTCCCACATTTCTTTCTTCTAAATCATCAATCCCATCATCCCCTTGATCTTTAACCATTTTCCAGGGCATCAAAGAGCACCGCATGACTGGGGAAATCCTTGTCGTCTGGCAACAGGAAGCGTAGATCATAAAATATTGATATTTTCTGCTTTGATTTTTCAGCGCACTGTTTAAGTAATGGCAGCACTGCGACACAGAAAGAGATGGCACCAGAAACCAGACAGACGGCTAGATAGAGACAGAAAGAGAAATAAAAAGAGATGGCAATGTCGGGAGACTGGGACGACGACAATTCTCATTCATGCCATCCGCTTTGCACTTTTTTGTTTAGGGGAAAAGAGAGAAAGGACGGGGGAATCTCTAACCTCTTCTCCCCTCGGAAAAACCTCTGAAACCGAGGATGTCAGTAGAAGGCTAACCCCGTACAAAACGCCAAAGAGCGCAACAATCCACGAATTTAGTTTCCTTTTGGGGCCCACACAAAAACTAGACGTGGCATCCAACATGAGGTGAGGTTAGAGGCACAAGCTGTGTTCTGACAGCACAGTGACCGGGATAGGCTTAAAATTTGGGAAATTCTAAGATCAGCGAATGGGGAAATATTATAAATAAAACCTAGAATCATATATCTTATCTTGGCTATTTAATTTAAATAATTTCTTCACCTTTTGAAAAGCTTTAAAGGAGTTTTATTTTAGTTTAAAAGCTAGCTTTTTATCTTTTCAACAATAATTCCTACTTGTTTCTCTTTATTTTAAGAATTCCCATTCTGGATAGACTTTTCAGTATTCTTTTTGTTTTGAAAAAGCTCAGTTTTGACCACTGTTCAATGGCAGACACTCAGGCGGGGTTTTAACGGGTGCAGTGCACCAATGGGGGCAACAACCACAGCGGCTGAGCATTCAAGTTGTATTGGTTTTGGTTGCTCGCTGGGGATCGAATATTCAATGAAGAAATTTTGAATTTATCTTCTCCAAGCAATAAAAGAGAATTGTGGAAAATATCAAAGGACTGAAGGAGATTTTGAAAGGATTCATAACATAAACCGCTATTTATTTAATTCAGTAATACATTATAATATAAAATTCCCTAAATAAAATTATTTTGTATATATTATCAACCGTTCAAATCCCAATTTTGAGGCACTCACGTTAACATTCTCATACCAAATTAATATAGAAAATTACCTGTAAAGGGCTCGGCATCTCCATCGGCATATCCTATGCATATTGGATTCCCAAATGAACTCCCACAGCAGATGGATCGTAATCTCATTATAGTATTGCAGTTGCCCTAATTGAACAATTAAATATGTTTATCGTTACAGTTAAGCAGAACACATCAGTGTGCAGCAGCACTCCACCTGACCATCCATATTGGATTACGAAACCCAAAACTTTCATCCTTGTTAAATGTATAATTGTATTTATTTGCCAGCAGTGATTCAGAGGCACAAACAGAGGAAGTTGGCCAGGATACCGAAAAGGGGATTTAAATTTCTGGTTAATAGCTAGCAATATTAATTGGTACAGATATGTTACAAGGTTTCAGATTAATAAACACTTGAAAGTTATGCCCCAATTAGAAAGGAGGGTTTACGTAACCTATTAATTGGTTTGATATTAGGAAATATGTATAGAAAATTATATAAAATGTAAGAAAACATTTTCTGATGAGTGAAAATATTTAATAAAATTTTTACAACGTAAAGTGGTTACTTAAGCCTTAATATCCTTTTAACTCTCACTATAAACCGAACAAAAAACTCTACAAAGTTTGTAATTTTTTCGTTTTTACACTCTTTACAATTAAATTAAATTTCTTTGACATTATTTCCCCAGTGCCTCTGGCTATCAACAACATTTAATCAAAATCCAAATGAGCACAACTACCACAATTTCGTATGTGATATGTGTGTGCGCCGGGGTAAATCAGCTCATTTCGACAACATTTCCGGCAACGAAACCATGCTGAGAATGAAAAATGAACTCGAAGCTGGAAAAAAATCTATAATATGACATAAAAATGAAAACCGAAATGACAAGGGTACGGCCTTAAGATTCTGTGGCCCCGGGCAATGCGGTTTGGAGATATGCCAACTATTACAAATTGATTCCCTCAGTTCGGGATCCGTTTTTCCGTTTTTCGCTCGTGTTGGCTCCCCTGTCGGAGCAAAAATCTATTTAAAATGCGTGACTGCAGTGACTTTAAAAGTTCCATCAAGGAGAAGGGGGCAGCAGCGGAGCTCTTCACCCAACCAGGATCTCTCGTTTTAATGTCCGTATTTTTTATTGACGTCAAAGGTTTCTGCTGCCGTTCAGTTTTATTGTTCAGCAGGGGGTGGTGGTGGTGGCCATAAAGCCAACAATACCAACGGCAACCGGTCTCAATTAAAGACGTCTCGGGGGCCTAGTAACCGAAAAATTGACTGAATGGCAAAATGACAACAGCGACAAAGGCAACGGCAGGTGGATGGGCGGGGGGTTTTGGCCAAAAGGAAAATACTCAACAACAAGTGACAAGCTGTAAAAATTACGGCGCCTGCAATAACCAAAAACCATGTTGGTGAGTGTACCGTCAGGCAAAGTAGTGTTGGTGTTCGTGTGGAGTGTAGGTGTTAGCCTTTGGGCCAACGTCGATTTGCAGTCTTGAACGTGACTCACTTTGCTAAATGGTGCGCAGCCAGCGGGAGATGACGGCCAAAAGGGGCGGTGGGTCGGTGGGCGGAGTGGCGTAGAAAGATCGGAAAGGTCTCGGCGACAGTAACAGGAAAAACAATGAAAACTTTTATTTGTCAACTACCATGTTGCTTTTTGCTCTAGGAGAAAAGGTTTTACTTACTTCGGTGTTGAATTTGATTTCTTAAATTAAATATTATTCATAAAAAGGGTTTAAATTAATTATTAAAGTATTTAAATTATTTTTTTTTAAATATAGATAATCCTTAAAATAGCTGTGTATTAAAGAATTTGTATTTTTATTTGCGGATAAATGAAAAGAAATAGGAATTTAATTAGAAATTTATCAAGAGAGTTATTTTTATCAATTAAAAAAAATGTAAAATAATTTAATTGCTTAATTATTAATTGTAAAAATTATTTTAACAAACTTTAAACTTAAATACTTGCTGTATTCATTACATTCAATATGAGATTTTACCTTTTATATTTAATGTTAAATGATAAATAAATATAATAAAGATATCATCTCCCTAAAATATATAAAATAATTATTCAAAAATATAATCAAAATAAATAAATCATAAAAGGCATTCAACATTCGTCTCCCTGTTAGTAGAAAACCATTTGCCTTATTTTAAAATCTCCCTGAAGCATAAAATATTCAGTTACAGAGCCATTTCCCCCAGGTTTACCCCACTGCCAGCCCAACAATTGTACAATTTGCTCTTCATCTCCATGGGATGTGCTGCCACTTTGTTGTTCTTCAAGTCTAATTAACCACATCAAAAAAAATCTATGGCAAATTTGCGTGGGTTGCCATTGGTGCTCCATTCCTTGTCTTTGTCGATATAAATGCTGCAAGTACGTGTTTTATACAAACCAGACAGCGTAGAAACAAAGGGAAACGGAGGAAAGTGTCTGCCAAACACGTGTCGAGCACAGCCGCGGGCCCAAAATGGCCAAGATTTTGGCTGGGGAAAATCGTTGACTCGAAATCGAAATCAATATGGAGGCAAAGGCGATTGAAATCGAACTTCTTGAACTTTGAAGTGCTCCTCCAAATCGAAATGATACTAATTACTTGCCGAGTGGAGTTCAGTCCCCAAGGTCTACAATGAAATATTGAAATTCTCATAAATTGCTGCCACATAAAATGTATATTATTTTTTTGTGCTGTTTTCCCAGAGATCCCTTTCAGCAAACGTGCTTGAGGGCACATTGACCTCTCGTTCAAATTTATAAATGGAATTTTTCACTGCCTGCTTTTTGGGTCATGTACACTTTAATTATGCATGGAAACGTGTGCTATAATTTCGGTTTTTTTTCTTTCCCATGAGGGCTCACATTTTAAGTGAATTTTAGTTAAAACATTTTTAGGTTTTAAGGTTTTTGGGTCAACGGAAAAATGCGAGCCGGGGGCCGAGCCTAAGCCTTCAATCAACATTTTGTGTCCACTATTTTCGTTAAGCCTTAAAAAGGGCTTATCAAAAAATCTGAATGGGAAACCCAATGGTGGCAAATAAACATATTCAAAATAGAAGAAAAATATAGAATTTACCATAAAATAGACACTGAAAAATAAAGCTTAACATAAATATTTAAATTAAATAAATAAAGAAGTAATAAAAAGATGGGAGTATGAAAAATGATGTAAGATTAATCCTTATCAATTAAACAAATAATTTTGAAGAGTATTTCTTATTCATTACAGTATATATTTCCTTTCCATATGCTTTAAATATTACTATATGCATTTCTTTCTCTGTAAACTGCCAATGTCATCAATGAAAATGAAGCTGTATCTTTCTTCAATTGGTGGGCGTTCGTGTGGCAAGGGAGAGGCTACCAGCAACAGCAGCAAAAAAAGGGACATTTGTTCTAAGCAATTTTCATTCTTTGTATATTTTTTTGTTCTTGCAACATTTATTTACGCCCCCGAACATTGCGCCACGTTGTTCAATTACCGCCAAGAATAATGGTTGCAGTCAATAGAGGAAACAAACCCAATCGAAGGCGACCAATGCGAAGGCCAAGAGAATGAAATAAAAACCAAAATGATCTTCGATGGTTTCAATTGCTGCTGCTCAGCTCCTTGTTGTGTGTTCAAAACAAAAACCAAATTCAGGGAAAAGGGTTTGTGTTTAGTTCGTTTAAAGGTAAAGAAGAGAGCAACCGTTTTTGTTGTTTTTGGTTGACCTTTACTCCTTTGCCTTCATTTTGCATAATTCTTGGCATGCAAATTTTTCAATTGAGTATAAAAGAAATCAAGCAAAAATAAAAATGTCCAAGAAAAATACAGAGTGGTTGCCCGGGAAATCGTTGAAAAAGTGTCGAAGCTGTTTTCCTACTATGTGTCCCTTTCACAGTGGCGTTGTGAAACTTTTGTCCAATATATTTTAGCCAGCCTTGGCAGGCTAGCCGAATTTTTCTCGATGTTTTTTTTTTTATGCTCTGCCAAAAGTGGGTTTAGTAGGCAAAGAGAAAGCTTTTGGTTGAGGGAATAAATGTAAAAGAAAACTCGAATAAATTATGAATAAATTAATAATATTAAAAATGATTTAAGTAGTCTCCCAAAATTAGGAAATTAATTTTTAAATACTATAATTTTAAAGCCCCTTAATAATTCTTTAGAGCATCCGGAATTCTATCCTAATTTCTACCGAAATCCCCTTCAATTTCTTCAATAATACTTTTTTACATTCCGCCCTCCACCTCCAAGTGCAAAATGGCAGGGAATGCAAAGAGAATAAAAACAAAAAATACAATTTTTTTTGGCGGTATCGAAAAGGAGAGTTGGGTGGAGAATAGGTGGGAGGATGGGTGGCTGGCAGGAGGGAAACGGGACACCGGCGGTCTCCTCGACGACGTTTGGGTTCGTGCGGCGTAATATTATTATTTGATAAAGATGCTAAAAGTAACGAAAACACATTTTCTCAGTTAAAAGGGGTCGTTAGGGAATGAAATATGCGCACGTACGCACCGAACAGGACTCGAAAGGGGGTGGCATGGGGGGGCATTGGGGAAATCGGAGAGTGGGACTGCATATATGGATGGGTGTCTGGGTGGGCGGGGATTTTCCTGCACAGCATGCGAGTTTATAGTCGATTTTTATCACAGTATTTGAATTATTATTTCAGGAAGCGCGCTATTTGCGCAACGCGCTTTTTGCGGATACACTTTATTCTTTTTTTCCCCACCCTCTTTACTTATATTTCCAGCCCCCCACCCACACGCTTTTCTGGCTGCGCCTTTTATGTATTTGCATATGAATGCGGCTCGACGACGATGGCAATATTTTCTTTTTTTCCCCCATTTTTTTTCGGGGGGTTCTTCTACGTGTGGAAAAATCAGTAGTAATGCTAAAATATTATACATGGACCCGCCGGAACCGAAGCCTTTTGGCCAAGAGCCTGAACATTTTTTCAGGGATGTCGACAGATTGATTTGAAGTGTCTCTAAATCTTAGATGAGGCACTTTTTTTAAGAGACTAAAGGGAAGACTAAAATAGAGGCATTCTTTTGAGGTTTAAGGGGGAAATCTATGTTGAAAAATGATCTCAAAGAAATTTATTTAAATTAATATAGCAAATTTAATTAATATATTTAAATATAATGAAATATTTAAATTTAACCTTAATTTAAAAATCTATAAATATCACTTAAATCAAATTATATTCTTAGCCCTATTTCCCCTGAAGTGATCAATTTCGTAACCCTGATTGTTTTCCGCTTTTACCTTTTTTCGTTTCCTGTTCTTTTTTTTTTTGACAAATTAATAAAAAGGAAAATGGGTATGGGAAATGCAAAGTAAACCAAGCTCAGCAATAACAATCGAGTCCGGGGTATGCCTTTTGTGAGGGTCCTGGATTGGAGTTGGTTTTTAAGTAGCGGTACGCCGGCAGAGGTTCATTGCCAAGCATAACAGTTATTGTAAGAGATTTCGTGTAAATATTGCATGTAAACGTCGTAAATAAGGCGCTTTTAGTGCCCGATTCCTTGTTGAGGCTGAGATACTGTAGCCGTAACTGGAGAATCAGGTTGGGTGGTTTATTGTTTGCCTGGCCGACAGACAGCTCCCTCCTCTCTCCTGCCAAAAAGGTAAATAAAAATATTTTGTGCGTGAGTGCGGTTTTTAAGCTGCGTGAAATTTTTCGCCCCCCTTTTTTTTTGGGTATGGAAATTCGATGATGCCAGTGTGTTTGTGAAAATTTCGGCACCTTTTTTATATGCATTGTCTGTTGGCCGTCGCGCTTCATGTTTTGTTAGCAATGCCTGCGGCAAATTGACTTTTAAGGCAGGCCCCCCTTTTCCTTTTTCTCTCCCTCTGTGATTTCTCGCTCTTTGTTTTCCCATTTTTGCCTTGACTTTGTTTTGTTTTTCCAGCTTTTCTTTTTTCTATCATTTGCATTGCTCTGGGCCAAGTTGTGTCGGTATGTCTGAGACCTTTGATTAAAGTTTATTTAGAATATGTTTATAAATGTCAAAATGGCAATTATTCAGACAACGTATACACACGCATGTTAAAATATATTTTGTGGGGTTATCAGGGGTTAAGTGCCCTATTATTAAGTTAAATTTGTCTAGACTTGTGTATTGAAGTTTGAGTATTTTTTTTTGGGTCCTGCTAGGTAATGGTTTTTGTTTGGCTTTTAAACTTGTTTAGTGAGCCAAATATTTAAATAGGATTTGCATAGTTGACAAGGCAAGAGTTTAAGCGTGACTTTGAGGTCTAGTATTTGGTTAGCCATCACTTGACCTAGTTTTAAATATTTTAAGGTAAAAAAAATCCATGAAAACTAGGCAAATTGACAATTTTGGGAATTAATTGTATGCTACAGAAAATATTAAGACTTTTCCCTTTAATTATTTATATATAAGAGTAATCAATCTGACTAAATAGTTTACAACATATTTATTTATTGTTAAAACAACACTCGCTTATGGCTTTCCAAAAAAATATTGGGGAAAAACCACAGGCAAGTTATGGGTCTGGAAAAATGCTAACTAGTATTGCCTGCTAACCTCGTGGAAATCCAATCATGCCGCTTGACCGCACTCTCAATTTTATTGGCTTCATGGCAATATTTCCGCATTAAACTTTGCTAATTGCATTCAGGCAACAAAACCAGATAAGTACAAAGAAAACCCAACCAAGCGCAGCAGCAGCAACAGCAGCCGCAGCAGCATATCGAGGCCGATAAAGAAATTTTAATTTAATCATGGCATAGAAAATCATAAACAAATGGTAGTACGCCCAAATGGACAATAATTTGGGGGCTACAACTCCAATTTGCTACCCTCAGGATCCTCCTGTTCCTGCTTCTCCTGCTCCTCTTGCTTCTGGCTCATAAAAGCGTGAATGCATATTTAAAATTTCCCCAACGGCTGGCAGGCAGGGCAGCCCCCGCTTTTCGCTAGCCCCTCTTTGAAATACAAATTCATGAGTTATGAAATGAAATATTAAAAGTAGCTCGAATGCTTTTTAGCACTCAGTCAGTCATTCAGTCAATTTTCGTAAAGCAAACACATTCCCTGTCTGATACTTCATTTGTTTCCGTTTCCGATGCTTCGATGTCAGGGACCAGGGACCAGCGACAGCCACAGCAACAACAAGTCAGACAAACAAACGGCCCAAATAATTATGAATGACAAAAGTTACACAAATAAATAAAGTCAAAAGCAACAAGGGATATGACAAATTAAACCAAGTAAGCAGGGGAATACTCTAGAAGATAATATAGTATCCCCTAGGGATTTACATATAAAAAATATTTAAGGAAATTCAATAAGCTTGATAATAATACAAAAAAAAAAATTTAAGAATAAACCAAGAAAGTCTTGTGATATTTGGGTTAAAGAATTTACAGCTTAAAATAATTAATTTACTAAGATTCAACTTAAAGTGAGAGTAATATAAGTCTAACTTATATATCCTCCCAATTATTTAATTTTCTTAATCGATTTAAATTAGCTTTTCTATTCCTATTAACCAATATCAATCCGAAAAGTATTTAAAAAATTTTGTAAATACAGTATTCGTCCTAAATAAACAGCAGGACACTGCTTGGATACCCTTCAATCATCTCAAATTTCTGTCAAAATAAATGAAAAAAAAAAAATGATGAGTGCTTTTCAAGGCAATCTCCTCCGTCGCCAGTTCCCTATTTTCCACTGGTTTTTCCTGGCCCCCCAGCCCACTCTCTCTGCACCACCCATCGGGTTTCAGTGTCGTCGCGGCTCGTTTCGCATTTTACAGTCGCTGGCTCATTTATAAATTTATGAGCTCAACTGCCAGGGGAGTTATCGCGTTAAAATGCTTCGCTGTTCCCGCTGTATTTTCCCCTGACCCTCCTCTCTGGCTTTTTTCAGCTGCACTGAGAAAAAATTTATTAAAATTGTTAAATGAAAGAAACAGAAGGAAGGAAATTGGGAAGTTTTTTGGGAACTTTTTAGAAGTAGAAATCATCTACAAAGTTTTATATTTACCTAAAAAACTTGTTTAAAATATATTCCACTTTTGTAACAAATTAGTAAATAAATATTAAACTTTAATTTAATTTTTCTAGCTACACAATTTTCTTTTATGTGTAGCTTTCGCCCCCAACCTTACCGTTCTTCCCCCACTCTCATTGCAGTGAAAGATAAAAAAAAAAGTATAAAATAAAAATTAGCAATAAAAAGTAGAAAAGCGTGTTTGTTTGTTAACAAGTGCAGGGCGAGAGCAAAAGAGATGGCAAGGCCGCGAAGGAAAGAGAAAGAGCTAGAGCTACTGGGAGCTGAAAGCTGGGAGGGAAGATGACGGCGGCGACATCAAATGGATTTCATGTCACGTTACACAAATGTGCCAAGGAATTAAAAATGTGAGGATAGCAAGTTGGAATAGCAACTGTTGCTGTCTTGTAGTTGTTGTTGTTGCTGCTGCTGTGGCTGGTGCTGCTTTTGTTGCTGTTGTCCCATTAGCGTGCTACTGCAGCAAGCTTAAATGCGAAAAGTGTGTTCATTACTCCCAGCATTTCCCACTCTCTTCATCTCGCAATGAAAATTATTTTCATTTTCGCTTTGGTGCGCTCACTTGCCCAAAAGCTAAACACACACACAACTCTTTCTCCAGTTTCTCAGTTGCTTTCTCCACTTCACTGGCATATCCCTTTTCCGCTTCCCCCTCCCCCTGGTTAACCTTTGGCTCTGGGCGGAAATTTCAATTATTTATTACGCATACGCAGCGTTGTTAGCTTAATGACTAGCTCCAGCAGCAAAACCCGAAACTGCAAGCCAAAAACCAAGCAAATGTGATTTAACCAAGACCAGGATACACCAAACATTTGCCACAAAATTGCATATAAATCATAGAGGATTATCTTTCTGGGGGATTTACACAGAGCAGAAATATTAAGTACTAAGTAGGAAGAACGTTGGGAGTAAGTTATCTGCGAAATTGAGCTTTGGTTTTAACCTAAACTAAATAATAATAAATAATAGAAAATCTAGCTATAATTTTTATGTAATATTCTAAAATGTTAAGCTTAGTATATCCTTTTTTCCCACTTTTAACTTCCAACTTGAATATCCCAAACCTTGTTTGTGTCACCTGAACCATATTTCCTTTATAAATAATTTCCATATGCCAAAGGCTACAATTCCTCCTTTTGAGTAAATCGCATAATAAATGCACTTGTACACACAGCTTCCTATTTTCCAACATCCTTTTCCCTTTACCATTTTCCATTTATCCTTTCCCCGGGTTAGGACTTCAAACTGTGTGGCATAAAAATCGGTCTCATTTTGATTGGCATCATTGATTGAAACAACACGAATCGCTTTGCTCACCAAATTACTCGCAAAAAAAAAAAGAAAGAGAGGAAAAGGTAGAAGTGAGCTTGTTGCCACCTCTCGTCCCTTTCCGAATCCTGGCTAAATTATTGAGTGAGTGAACGAGTGAGTGATTGTGTCACGGACTAAAGCGAATCGAGCTGGGGCCAACAACTAATTGGATTTGTGCCGACAGAAGGAGGATCCAGGAAGTGTTTTGACAATTGTCACAATTAAGTTCCGGGGGACCGAGGACTGAGGACCGAGGACATGCCAATGTCCTGGACAAGGCCACTTTGCAAGTTCATTGCACCTCGAAGGCTAAACAAACGGCGCGCGATTGATGGACTGAGGAAGGGCCCACGAGGACAATGTTATGCGGCATAATTCACATAAATTATGCAATTTATACGCGACATATGCAAAGCCTCAAAATGGACACGACAATGCAAATGATATGGCAAATGTAGGAAGGGCAGGAAGTGTTGTTCTTACACTATGAAAACAAAGGGGAATATGACTTGGTTTTAAGGGAGATTAAATCTCAAAATTTGAGTTTAAGATTTAAATATAAGGAAATATTCCAGAGCTGGATAAGTGAATTAACTTTCCCATTATATAGTTATTCATGTTTCTAATTTCTATTGAATATTTTTAGCTCTCTTTACCCAATTTTTATTTACAATGATAAGCACATCAACTACATAAAGAAATATGTAACAAGTTGTCGTTGGCCAAGAGAGGTGAAGGACTTGACTTGCTGCTGCTTCCACAATTCCCTGATGACAACTGAGAAAAGGGGTGACGACCAAGGGGCTCAACGGGAGTACAAAGCTTAGAGCTTAGACATATGCACCAAACAAACACTCGTACAAACACACACATTTTATATTGTTGCAGTGTAAAAACGTCAACGTGGCCCATTAGAAAGTGAATAGACAAGGTTCAAGGGTTGTGCGGTCACAAACACACACACACACACACACAGGCTTTAGACTTTAAGGGGTGTAAAGCCCTTAGTCCCAAGTCCCCCCCAAGACCCTATATATCCGCAAAACCCTCTACTTTTTAAGCTGACAAGCGGAAAGTAGTTGACTGCAGCGGAAAAGCCCTGGGAAATGGGGAGAGAGATCAGTATCGAACAGATACATATTGTATATGCAGGTGAAGGTATTAGCATTTAATGATAGTAATCATTTTAATTTGTTTAAGGGGTATAAGAAATATTGAGCTAAGAAATAAAATTCTTCGAGAAGTACAACTCACAGCTCCTTCTAAAATTCTATCCTTTCAAAACACCTGCCAAAAGTAACATCTTTATCTCCTAATACCCTTTTATTTATTCCCTTTCATTTTAATTAAATGTAATTTATTTTTATACATTTTTTTCACCGCTTTTCCGCTTCACAACTGACTGACTGATTGAATCTCTTTGTTCCGCTTTAAGTGTTTAACAGTTCCCTGGGGTGTCGCTCGCTTCGAACCAGTTCCATTTGAACAAAACGTATTCTCATTTCCTCCTAATTCAGACCCACACACACATGCACACACATCCTCCACGGATGCCCCGCTAGAGTTTTATAGATTTATAAATTCAAATATCATGGCCACTGCATCCGAGGCAGACAGAAAGACAGACAGACAATGGAGTCAAAGGAGGCGAGTTGCTCCTGCTGTTTCCACTGCAGCTTGTTGACAAAAACAACGAGAACAATGCACGAGCAGCCACACATGGAGTTAAGGATATAGTCCGGGGGGCACTGGGTGGGTTAAGGGGCGGTCTCCTCCTCTCTGTCTTTCTCTGTTTCTATCAGCAGCTCTATCTGCTCCGTAGTGACAGCGAAACACTGCAATAAAAGTGGTGGCACGTTGGCGCGGAGGGGTGGAATTTACATTTAGTTTATGAGTAGACAAGCGACGACAATAGTGGGGAAGAAGCATCCTGATGACCGCCCCATCCTTTGCAGACCTCTGCCCCACATAGTGCTCCTTGTGCGTCTTCTTCAGCTGTGACTGCTACTGCTCTGCTGAGCTACTGTTAAAATCACTGAGGGAAATGAGGGGTTTTTAAATAATTAAACCTGAATTAGGGTTTCTTCTCCTCATATAAAGTAAACATTATAACTTTCTTAATATTTATTCCTAGAAAGACTCTTAACTAACCGAAATATCTTGAATATTTGTAAATATTTTCATGTATAATAGTCCCACAAAATAGTTTCAAGTGCTCCATTTCCGCAGCTGTTGTTGTTGTGGTGCGCCGAAAAGGTCATACACAATGAAATGCACAAATGTCAACATTTAACGCTCAAAATGGTCGCCAGCAACAGACAAGGGGAAACACACACGCACACACACACACACGACACTGGTGTCCAAAGGGGATATAGACTGGGCATTGTGACTGCCAGGAAGTGGAATCCCCACAGTAGACCTTAGCCAGCGTTTGCTGGCTTAAACTTTATGGCCCAAAAGAAAAGTCGCCGGACACAATGGCCAGAATAGAAGCAACAGGGGCGACCAAGCCAGCTTTGGCCAGCTTCTCATTTGCCAAGCCAACTAATCAGGTTGACAGAGAGGCCAGTGTGCTTTGGATTTAGGGGGCGGAGGCAAAAATACAGAGTAAATAAAAGAAACTTGGAACAAAGTATTGGTTTAAAAATCAAATAAATATTAAATTAATTGTAATAAATATTCAAATAAAATGATGCCTTGATTGTACGTTAACCAAATGCTTATAAAAAAAAAAAATAATAATAATAATAACTTTTAGTATTCCCTAGTTCTTTCATCTTACAAGCTCTTCACCCAATTTAATTTAAAAATGTTCATAAATAAATATTTAAATTTAAGAAAATGATAATAAAAATTGGCAAAGACATAAATTTGTATTATTATTCCAGAAACTAATTTTTCAAAACCTATTTAGATTAGTTTTTAAGCCTTTTGGAGTAACTAGGTCAACCTTAAAGATCTTAAATCTTCATAAAATAAATAAACCACATTTCAGGTTAACAAACCAGAACATAAAGCCTTCCCAAACCCAATTAAAAAACCGTTTTAAAAAATATCAAAATAAATATGTCTCTCTCTCTTTTCCCTCTTTGCTATCTCATTCTGGCTCAGGTGGCCATCCCTGTCACAGGACCCTGGCAAAGGACCTTTGTGGCAGTTCAATCGTAATGAACTATGCACAAAACTGACCTCGAGGCATAGTGTGAGTGTTTGGTGGACAACACAGACCAACAAGTTTTTGCTCCACCTGCATAGCTCTTACTCTATCTTTGTGGCATTGTCCTTCTCTTTTTCGCACAAATTACATTTTTCGTTGGAATGGACCATGTTTTTTAGGGTTGCCTTTGGATTTTCATCCGCTCCCTTTATCAGGGGGCGTGAATGGCATCCCCTAAAAGTGCAAAGAGCCCTAAAATTATGTCTAGCCAGGAAGCAAACTTTTTGTCCTTTGTCCAAACACTTTATTAGTGCTACAGCTACAGCAAAAAAAAAAAAAAAAATGTATAAAAAAGGATTTGAGAAAAAGGCTTTATTCAGCGGAGAATGATTCAGCTGAGATTCTTAGCGGTTGTAATTAGCAAAGGATTTGAAGAGATTTTACTTAAAAAATAGCAAGAGAAATAACCGTCAGACATTGCTTACTTTCTTAGAATTATATAATCAAATTAAAATGTTGTTAAATAATGTTTTCTAGCAACCCAAAATGGAACCATTTTCATGGAGTGTGTTTAATGAATTTAACCTTGGCTCTTGCAAATAACTAATTGTTTTATTCTCGCTTATTGTGTTCAAAGTTTCTAAAGAGCAAATAGAAATTATAATAATAAATATTAAACAAACATTTAATTTGTATATATATTTTATAAAGAATACGTTTATTAAAATAAACATTATTTAATTTCCTCAAAATCGCAGGGACCCATTGAAAAGCAGTTAAAATTCGAAATTGTAGTTGTTCCTTTTTTTTGAACAACATCTTTAGGGCAATCAGATCGCAAGACACATGCCGGAATCCTCTCGTCAATTACATATCCTTTCTTACAGGCACAACGATGTCCACACATTCTATTGCACCCACCTACACCATTAAATTCACAAGTTTCTGGACAAGCGCCTGGACACAAGTGCACTGTGCCATTAACAGTGCAGTCCAAATCGGGTAGAAACATCGAACAAGGACTGACGAAGATCAGGAGTCCAAGGAGAGCGAAGATTACCGGTTTCCACATGTTTAGTTATTACAAGGTTATGGAAGTCTAAATAGTTCACCAAAGACAGCGTTCTATTTTATTTAAATTCAAGTGGAACCTTTTAGTCGAGTGTGTTTAATGAATAATAAGCTTGGCTAATGCAAATGTCAAATACTTTTATTCTCGCTTAGAGTTAATCTGCTAAAAATATATTGAAAAACATCCAAAATTTAAATATTTCATAGAGAATACGTTTATTAAATTTATTGATCGCAGGGACTCAAACCAAAGCATTTGAAATTCTCAACTAAAAGTGTTCCTTTTCTTTGAACAACTTTTTTCGGGCAATCAGATCGCAAAACACAAGCAGGAATCCTTTCGTCAATTACGTATCCGTGCAAACAAACACAAGGACCATTGCAAGCACATAAGCCACCACCACTCCATCCACAAGTTTCTGGACAAATGCTTGGACACATGAACTGAGTTCCATTAACAGTGCAGTCATATGTTTTCTTTGGAGCAGACATCCAACAAGGACTGACGAAGATCAAGAGTCCAAGAAGAGCAAAGATATCCAGTTGCCACATGTTGGTTTATTAAAATTGTATGAAGGTCTAAAAAATTCCCCAATCAAAGCGTCTTTTTATTAAGTTTTGAGTGGAAACAATTGCATTAAGTGTGGATAAAGATATCAGCATCGAAGGTGTGTTTAATGAATTTAACGTTGGCTAATGCAAATGTCAAATACTTTTATTCTCGAGTCTCTAAATTGATTTCCATGATCTTCTTGTGAATCAATTGCAGGGACTCTTAGAGAAGCAATTGAAATTTCGAACTACAGTTGCTCCTTCTGCTTGAACCACATCTTTTGGGCAATCAGATCGCAAAACACAAGCAGGAATCCTCTGGTCAATTACGTATCCTGGTTTGCAGACACAAGGACCTCCGCAAGATCTATCACAGATACCAACACCATTAGATTCACAAGTTTCAGGACAATTGGATGGACAGCTGGTCTGAGTTCCATTAGCAGTGCAGTCACGAATTGGAGGAGACATCCAGCAAGGACTGATGAAGATCAGCAGTCCAAGGAGAGCGAAGATTTCCAGTTTCCACATGTTGGTTTATTATGGAGGTGTAAGTTATTCCCCAACCAAAGCGTCTTTTTTATTGAGTTTTGAGTGGAACAAATTGCATTAGGTGTGGATAATGATTTTAACTTCAGCTAATTGAAATATAATTTAAAAATATTATTTGTTCTATGATCGCTTTTTGTTTTTAAAGGGCTCTTTCAATTTTCAAACTAGTTTTAAATTACAATTATGTAAATTTAAAATACTTAATAATTATTAAATTTTGATCAAGATACATTTAGATGGTTTAAAATGCCAAGGTAAAAATGTTTGTAATAGATGAGACAGACAGATTTAATATTATTTATATTTAAAAGTACTGCCAGAGCTGATCAAAAGTGAACTAAACATAGTTTTCGCCATTGAACTTATTCCTTTGTTTTGAAATTGTTTAACTCTACACATTTCTAAAGTATATTTTTGACTCTCATTTTTATGTCTACCAGATTTTAGCTAATTTTCTTAAACCTCTTTCCATTATTTATTTATTCCAGAATCATTACATTCAATTTTCACATGACTTTCGCACAGGGAAGTGGACAATTTGCATGCATTGCCATCGACAATTGTTCTAATACTTCGGACCCTGTTTGTCGGGAGTACCAGATGTTGCCTCTTTGACTGGGATTCTGCAATTGCAGTTACTGCATTTTCGAAGTGAATGCACTGATAAAAATAATCATAAAACAAAAGTCACATATTCTGAATCAATGTTATATTACGTATATAATATTAACATATTTGATAGTATTTATTTAATTAGCTTAAGAGACAGGAAGACTATTTACTAATTAAGTAAAAAAATTTAAAACAAGAAAGAAAGCTAACTTTGGCCAGCCAAAGTTTGTATAGCCTTGCAGGTAACAATTAAAATATATCATAACTAAGCCAAAAATGCATTAATTTCGATTCGGAAAGCAGTTTTGTGTTAGTTCTTATTATTTTAAAAAAACTGCATACCAAATTTAAAATTTTAAGAAATCAAAATTTTTGGGCATTTTTGCTCAATTTAATGATGTAACCCCTTATCGAATTTCGCAAAAATGGCCAAAAAATCGATTTCTTCCGGACATGTCTAGAAAGATACGCATATTAATGCTGATCAAGAATATATATGGTTTATGGGGTCGGAAATGATTCCTTGACTTAGAAAAATATTATTTTGTATTATAAAATCGGATTTTTTATATTAAAAAACATCTTGATTTTTTTTAAATTAAAAATATCATAACTCGGCCAAAAGAGCATTAATTTTAAATCGGAAAACTGTTCTGTGCAAGATTTTCTACAGTTAATAAATCAGCATACTTTATTTAAAAATTTTGAAAATTCAATTTTTTATCAAAATCAAAAATTTTAATGATGTAACCCCTTATCAAATTTTGCAAAAATGGCCAAAAAATCGATTTCTTCCTGACATATCTAGAAAGATTCCCCTGTTGATGCTGATCAAGAATATATATGGTTTATGGGGTCGGAAACGTCTCCTTCACTGCGTTGCAAACTTCTGACTGAAATTATAATACCCTGTAAGGGTATAAAAACTGTGGTATAAACTCCTTTGAATATTTTTAATTAAAAATCATGTGCCACCTTTGTATCTTTCGAAATAAAATTTATTAGAATTATAATAAAATCTTTGCTATTTTAGCAACCTTTTTTAGCTGACCCAATTTCTATGAATTTTTCTTTCTCTGTATGCTCATAATTATGGCAATTGGCAGACTGAATTGCAATGCAATGTGCGCCTAAAATTCTGCAGTAGCAACACTTTGGTGTGTAAGGAAGGGGAAATGGGGTTGCTGCTGCAGCAGCTGCGGCTGCCATCAGTTGCTGTTGCTGTCGTCGTCTTTTTGGAATTTAATTAAAGTTTACACAAGTAAACAAATGACAGTCTGCAGCCGCCAACATTGCAAGATATTTGTCTGCATTTGTGTGTATCTGTATCTGTATCTGTGTCGCTGTATCTGTCTGTGTCACATGGCCACAGTACGAATGAAAAACCAAGAAGTCGGACTAAAATTTTATTAAAGAAAACTCACAGAATTGCTAGACAAGGTAAAGTTTTCAGTCAGCCAAAAATTCTTTACATTTTGGTAGGCATTGAAATGAATAAAAGTTTCTAACGAGGGTTAAATGGAGAGATTTAAGAAATTATAATTTATTTATTAATCTAGAAAACTACTTTAATAAATATAAATATATTAAAAATAAACAAAAAAACCTATTTTCCAACAAACTTTAGTAGCTACCTCCGTTAGAAAACTATTCCAACTGACTGTTAATGGTTTCACGTGTGCGGTGGCAAGTTTGTTGTTTTCAATGATGGCAGCTAGTGCCGTAACAACAACCACAAACTATTTTGGTATTTTTACTATTTTGCAGCAGCGTAAAACTAAAATCTACCGAATTATGCAACAAAAAATTAATTAAACACAATTTAGTTTGGCCTGACCCCCGAACCTACCCATGAGATGAACGTGCGCCACAAAAAACCGCGTTGCGCGAAAATCGCTGCGGTTTTCTTTTTTATATATATAGATTCGTAAAGGTACAGTGGAACTTATAGAAGAACCAATTTATTAGGTAACTAATACTATCATTTCATTAGAAAACTTGATCTATAAGAATTATTTTAATCTTTAAAACGTTTTTTATGAAAAAAAGCGGCCAATATTCTCTAAACATTTTTTGTAAAATCAATAACCTTTGCTTTAATTACTATATTTTCTATTTTATATTTTCTATACATATTTATTTATTTAAGATATAATTTATAAAAGGCTATACTAGGCTTAACTTTAGTAGTAAACAAAAGCTTTATTTTGTTATATATTTTAAATGATTTTTATCCCGAAAATAAATACAATTAAGCATCATAAATGCCACTTTTTGAAAGCTTGACTGTAGTAAAGAGCGACAGTAAAATTATTGTTATGCAAAGCCTGGCGAAAAAAAAGGGCAATGGAAAAGTGACCACAAGCTGCAGAAAAAAGGGTCCTGGGGACAGGGGCCACATTCCGAAGGACGGGTTTGGGTTAGCCGGGGGGAGGTAACGAGAGCTCTTTGCGGCTACTTGACTTAATACCTGCAATAATTATTATAACGATGCAGGACAGAGACAGGAAGGGCATTAAAGCGGCCAACAGCGGCGGCAAAGAGAGCAAATCTTTTTATGCAATAAAAATATATATGGCCCGGCAACAAACAAAGTTTGAAACGGGCCCATAAAAATGGCTAGGATAAGCACTTGGACTTTGCATCGAGCGATTTATTTTTTATTTATTTTCATTTATTTACTTCGTTTTTCTCATTGCTCGTACACACAATAGAATTTATTGCGGCAAGGTTGTTAGGTTGCCAGGGTGTTCTGGCTTGCAAATTCTAGAAAACAATCATATTTCTCAATTTTAAAATATTTTTAAAAAATCTAAATAGTATAGTTTATGTATAGGTTGGATTATTAACTTAATTCTAAACATTTCAAATATTTATATTTATTTTCTCCAGAGTTTAGGTCGTAAATATGACCCCTAGGTCAAGCATATTTTTCTGATCGTTTCCTATAAGTTTATACCAATATTTCAATAACACAAATATCGTAAAAGTAAATTTATTTTCTTCTATTTATAGGCGAATCTTTATGGAAAACGATTAAGGGAATCCCTTTTTTTTTGTTGGCCAGCAAGACCGTATTTATTTGAAAATGCCATTTGAATATGGCGCGTCCCGTGGGCGCTTTTCCCCTACCCTCAACTTTTCTACTCTCTCTTTGCTCACGCCTTTCATTAAATTCAATTTAAAAAAGAAAATTTTTAGTGCCCTGCCATAAAAATAACAGCCAACAAGCGAAAAGGAGCCAGAGGCAAGAGCCAAAAAAAAAAGGATCTACGGATGACAACAACGTATCGCGAAGGTCATCAATTACAGGAGGTCCACCTACCCCGTACGCCCTGTACACCCCTGCCCAGTGATCCCCTTAACAGGCCCCACCCCCTAGGGAGGACCAACAACAACAACAAGCAGTTGCAAATAACTTGGCTGAAGCCTCACATTATCCGGCCATAAGCACAAGTAGGAAGCTGGTCCTTCAGTCTGAATCCCTTTTATTATTTCTCCTAATACCCTAAATAAGGGTATGGTTATTTTTACAAGGACTATATATTTTAAAGAAATAATATAGACTGGTTAACCTGAACTTATAACAACCACTATTTATGTATCATTTATATTAATTTTTAATAATTAAATAAAATGATATTTGCTTAGCAGCAGGACTAGATTATTCAAATTCAATTTTAAGTAAATAAAATAATAATAATTAGTAAGAGTACCCAAACTTTTACTTGCCAAAACAAAGCCTCCTTTTGCAATTTGATTTTTTCCGGCTGGTTTTCTTTTTTTTTTTTTTTTGGAAAAAACAAAAATGAAATCCTCTGCAGATATTTCAAAAGCCATTGACACCCTTTTCGGCGAGGCGTGGCTTGGCCAGTGTGTGGGGTTAAAGGCAATGCCTCGGCTTGGAGGCCTGCCTTTGAAAAGCTGAATGACCAAATAAATCATATCAAAGTGTCATATAAAAATCGTAATCAGATTTTGAAGCGCACACAGGGGCCAGTGTCTGGGCGACAGAGAACGGGGGGGGGCAACGAGACGGGACAAGAAATATGTTGCCGGGCTTGGCATGCCCATGCTCTTACGCTTTTCTGTAAGCCAACTCCATTAAAAGTGCTTATAAATAAGGTGCTTGAAAGGCAAGTGCATGGAGAGACACAGAGCGGCCCAGGACGCACACGGATACACACAATGGCCCTAGGTCTGGGGCCATAACCAACAAACGTTGCACCCAATGCTGATATATCCTCAAAAATGGGCACCGCAACGGAGAGATGACAGCGTGACAGGACATTTGGGAGACAAGGGAGCACGAATGGAATTTTTGTATATTTTTTATTAAGAAAAAAATATATTTGGTAAGCAGTTTAAACTAGGTTTTTAAGAGGAGTTTGTATCTAAGTCAAGATTAGTTATTTATTTAATAATTTAAATATAAAATAAATATATAAAAGCTCAAATATATTTAAATGTATAGATTTTCCTTTTATTTTATATTTAAATTGTGATTTTATCTTAAGCTTTTATATCTGTATCTCAAAAAGTATCTACTCCAGTCTCATCTCCCCTTCTTGACCTTCTGTCGTAACAATGCAGATACTTCCACCATTGTGCCATCGCTATTGGTAACCCCCAAAAATGGGAATCTCGCAACGTAACCCATTGGCCGCCTCTGTCGCACAAAAGATTTTGAGTGTGTAAATTGCAAAAGACTATTTGACAAACGTCGGTCAAAAGCACAGGACATGACAGAGTGCCAGGACATTGGGCAAACTGGGGAAAGGGGCAGGGGATCAAAGGCTATGACCGTAAGGACAACCTGCTTGGGACTTGGGTACAGGGCCCGCTCCTCGCTGAGAAGAGGGTTACCCTGCAGTTAATAAAAAATAATGTGCTTCAATGCGGTTTATTCAATTTTATGGTTCGGACTTTTCAAAAAGCCAAGCACACACATAAACACTCACTCACCCAGACACGCACACTTCTACAGACAATGATTCTCATCATCTTTGAGACACGGGAAAAAATTATTATAATTTTAGGAGCATATTTATTTGAGATAATCTTTTGTTTTGAAAATTATCTTATCTTTCTTTAGTAATAAAAAATATTTTAATACAAAACAAGACTTACTTTTGACATAGAAAATAAAAATAAACCTTGTAAAGGACTTAAAATATATATAACTAGTTTTTTTAATAGCTTATATATTTAACAAATATTTACTAAATTCTTAAATTTATATATTAAATATATTTCAGTGCATGAAGTCTTCTTCGCTTTCCCTTCTTTTTCGAATCTTCTGGTTGTATTAAAAAGAAAATCGCATTTTTGGCTGGGCGTGACTGCTTTTCCCGCCCTCCATGTCCCTGCTTGTAGTGGGTGAATCATATAAAACACACATAGATACTACCTCACACACACATACAACATACAACAATAATGCGACGATGGACGGTGCCGCCTTTTTCTTTTTTGAATATTTATGAGTTTGCTTTTCAAATTATAGATGCAGAGAGCAGGGGAAAGTTGAGAGGAGGTGAGAGGTTTATGGTAAGGGATATGGCCATTTGCCTCGGGTGTATGTGTGTGTATAGGTCTGGTGGTGGTATTAGTGAGTGTGTGTGTGCCTTGAGGGCATATCACTTTCCAGCTATTTATGAAAATGTGTTCCGCGTCGATTTTTATTGAAATGTAGGCGGGAGAAAGCAATAAAAGAAAGTGTTTATTGATTATAAATGTTGTGCTTATGTTCAACTATGATTTTTAGAGTAAATAAAGTTGTATATTTATTAAAATAAATAGAAAATAATTGAATAAAACCAAACATTTTGGAATACTGTTATGTATAAGAGATTTTTGTTAATTTTTAAATGCTTTTAGGCATTCAAATATTTAGAATTTAGAATAAAATAATACAACGAACTTTAAACATTAAAATAAAAATAAAATAACTAAAATCTAACATTCAAAATAGAAACATGTATACTTCAACTTCCAAAACATTTATCAAACTTCACCCTTAACTTCCTTCATTCATTGTAAACCCCAAATTAGGCGCCAAACCTATAATACTTTAACACTTTGCTATTCACCGCCCTCATCACAGGACCCAGGCTTTAATTCCAGCTACGAACATCAATAATTGCCTTCAATTACATTTATTTATTTGCACAGGACACAGGACCCCCCACCATTCCTTTAATTTTATACACAGACCAAACCAACCTCATCCTAGATTGGCTTTGGTCATTGACCATTTCAATTGGGTATCGCTTTGATTCGCATTTCATTTATGCATGATGACTGGACTCGGTCGGGACCATAGACCACGACTGCCGTCGACTACTATTTTATTTTTCTCGCAATTTATTTATTTTATATGTATATATATAATATGTGTATATATAGTATGTATGCGTGTGTTTTTTATTTGCAGGAGACGCACCTCCTCTGTCCACCGCTCTGGTTTATTATGATTATCATGTTTTATTCAACAATTGATGCGCAAATTGGCAGTTGTCTGGATCATTTACAACTCTACACACACGTAAAGAGCGACTCGGGAAAGAGAAGTGGCTACCAGAGGCCTCTATGACGGGTCAAGTGAGAGGCTGAATTAATAGGGAAATGTGTTCCAGAAATCAATATCTATAGAGTTTGCTGGATAAAATATTACTTGGATTCCTAAATTAAAGTTTGAAGTCATAGAAACTGAAAAATATATAACTTTTGTTACAAACTCGTCACCTCAAATTAATTTTAAACTCCTTTTTAAACCAATAATGCCTCAAATATTCAAATTTATCTATAAATTTAAATTTTTAATTTAATAAAACTTTAAAATATTTGAAAACATTTCACGAAAATTAATCTGAGAACCGTTTGGATTTATTTTTGCAGCATTTAACGCTCGCTCGATGCTCGTCAGCTGGGTTGAACGGGGCGTATGATTAATTTGAAATACAAACAAACCGAAATGGTGAAATGGCGAGAAAAGAGAATTGTAAACCGCAGTCAAGGGGTGTGGCGGATGGAGGTTGGTTGTGCAACCGGTCATGGGCGTGGCAGAGCGTAAATTTGTAGAAAATGCTTGATTTCCGCGCACGTAATTAAGTCCATTTGTTACCTCCTCCCTTCCCAGGAGCAGCCATTCCAGCCCTGTTAAATCTTCCTGTTCTGCCGCAATTGCATTTGGCGAGTGGGGGGTTAAAATACATATATGTATAGGGTTAAGGTTGGGTTGGGGTGCAGTTGAGAGGCGACAATAAACTTATATGAAATTAATTGCGCATGCAGCAGCGACGGTAGGAGCTAGAGATGGCACAATAGTCGATGAAAAATTAAAAATAAAATCGATAATCGAAAATTAAAAAAATTAATTTATAGGTTTTTACTGAAAAAAAACATTAAGCAATATTTGTTAATATATACAAAAATAGAGTTTTACTTCCTATTTTAATTTGTCACTTATAATTAATTATAATAAACTTATTTTTCGATAAATAATCGATAAATTCTAGTTTTATATAAATTCGAAATATTTAAATATGTAAGCAATGTAAATACTATATTTTTTCCCTTTAACCTTTAATATATTCTTAATATAAATATTTCCGATAAAGTACGCTCGATATACGATATTATCATCTTTCTACCCCAGCTAAAAGTGAGGGACAGACAGCTGGACAACTGGGATCGACTGTCGTCTGCCATCGTGGAACGAAGCTCATGCATTAATTAACAGTCAAGTGTCGATGGAGGCTGCCGTCATACCCCTCCGATTCAGGGGAGATGGGGCTGGGGAGTATCACACTTTCAACTAATTAAATAGCTTTTGATTTTTGCACGCCCAGATGAAATTTCAATATTAAAGCACCTGCTGGGCTGGGGGGAAAACAGCAGGCAGTCACCGAATCTGGCATATGTTCAATATTTGCATAAATATTTTAATAAAAATTAAAAATGAATGCCCAAGCAGCAGCAAACGGGAGCAGCAGCAGCAGCAGCAGTGGACCCTCGATCGCAGACAAAAAGCGACCAAGGAAAACATTTTTTATTAAAAAGTAAAAGAAAGAAGGAAACATTGTAGGGAATTTATGTACAAAACGAGAAATTAAACACACTAAAAATCGCAATTTACAAAAAATGCGGATAAAATATGTAAAAATTTGTTTTCTCAGGAGATTCAAGGATTTAAATCAGAAAAAATATGTTTAGTTTGTATAATTCCGACTTGCTTTTACCTACTTAAAGCATGCTTAAAATGTTTTATATATCTTTTCTTTTGTTAATTATTTTATATTATTTATATTTCATTCCTTAGCTGATGTACCCATAACCTGGAACTATATTCCGGTTGACAAACCCAGGCAGCGACTGCTAAACCGCAACGCGTTGTAAAAATTTGCGCATCGATTTGCGGCCAGACGACGGCCAGGCTCTCGTCCTGTGACTCCTGTGTCCAGAGTCCAGAGGAGACAAGTCCCAGGGACACAGGACTCAGGGCTCGTGGTCCAAAACAGAACCAAAGGCGGACAATGCAAAGGCCCCGACAATGGCAAGGCCTGGAATGGAATCGTCGGCATCACCGGCCACCATTATCATCCTCATCAACGCCGTCGCGGCACTGTGGGCTGAAAAATGCAAATGACAAGACACACGGCTGGGCAGCGCTTTGATTAGCGGCCAATTTAAATGCAATTGCGTTTCGCAACACAAGGTGCAAAGCGTTCAAAATTGCTTTAAAAGGAATTCCACGATGCCCAGTTACGGCAGTTATGGGGTCCACGGTGCGGATGCGGATGTTGATGCGAATTGCACATTGGCCATGTCTGCAGTTTGTCAAGAGGTCTGCGGGAAAAACCCCAAAAAAGAGGAAAAACAAATCCCCAAAGAAGATGAAAATGAAAAAATACAGAAAAAATGCAACGGGACTGCAAAATGGAAATGGTAATGTACGCCTATATAGACAAAAGGACAGCGAAGCAGATAGGTGCGCTTGAGATGTTCTTTACACAAAGTAAATTTTAAATTAATACGCTTAAATATATTTTAACAGAATATTTTTAAAGGTAATTGAAGAATTTCTTAATGAAAACGCAATCTCTTATATAATAAAATTTAAAAAAAAAAATATATAATATAATTAAATTTTCATTTAAATATTTGTACTTATTTTAAAGCCTAAAAAATTTTATAAAATATTTATTTACATATTTAAAGAAGTTAAATTGGTAACTTTAGTTTAAAAGAAATGTTTTCTCTTTCTCCTTTTTTATTTAATTACATTGAATTTATTACAACTTTCTAACATTAATTTTATTTATAAATCAATATTTTTAAATCAAAAAAATTATTTAAATTAATGTTTACTTATTGCCTTCTAGGTAAACATATCATTCAACCTTCGCAACAGGCCAGACTTGCCGCCCATAAGTTGGAATCATATTTTAGCAGCCGATGTTGTGTGTGTGTGTGTATTTGTGTTTGTGGGTATTTGTGCATTTTGTGTGCGGTCTCGTTGATGCCCGGAAAATCCCGACGCGACGCGCCAGTTATTGTTTTGCCACTTCAGTTTCTATTGTTATTGTCAGTTGGGGGGAAAAGCCGGGGAAAAAAGGGGGAAACCCGGGAAAGAAAAGGGGGGAAATGCAGCGGTTGCACAGCTGCAGCATTTTGATGGCAACGACTTTACATCCGTGCATTTTTCCAGCTGCAGCGGTGCTTAAACAATTTAATTTTGATTTAAGTGCGATATTAAATGTCAGGCAATTCCCTACTTTTCCCACACACACACACTTCACACAGACAATACACACACAGAATACACACATCTATATATCTCTGCTGCAATTTTCAAATGTTCAACCTGTGCTGTGCTGGTGGGGCAACAACAATGACAACAGAACTAATTCTATTGACTTTGCTAATGACGTAATTAAGCGCATTTGGCAAACGTTGCGTATACGCAACGTGCTCCACTTGCCAGCTGCATTGTGCTTTTAATTAAGTCCATTTTAATGATGGCCATGGCCACAAAAGCTTTTCCAGCGACGATTAAAAAGGCGGCCCCCGGCAGGACGAAGAGTTCTAAGCTCGCAGGCGGAGGCACTGGAAGTGAAATATTTTGACAGATTGCGAGGCAAGTGTAAATTTATGCAAATTACATCAATAAAAACATTTCGGTTTTTTTTCTTTTCGGGCCAGGCTTTGCCTTTATGATTCGGCCAAGATGGCTGGCCGCAGCGTTCAGCTCATTTTCTATTAACAACTGCGTCCATAAAAACGACAATGACAACAAGAACGCAGGCAACGAAGGCTGTCGGCTGTTTGGCTGTTTGGAATCCTGAAGGCTAGCTGGAGGGGGGTGGGGGTGTGCGAGGGAAAATGGCTAAGCAGCGAAGCCAGCGAAGCGTCCAAGCGGAAAACCAACTACGGGACAGCCTCATTTGCATGTTGCTCAGTACACTCTCCGCGCTCCAGTTTTCCCCTCCATATATCCTGATGAGACCAGCCGTCAGTGTCCGTCCGTCCGTCGTGCGTCAGGACGTCACAGTCGTCACCATGTGGTTCCGTCTGCGACAGTGGAAATAAGTCCGGCGCAAAAACCCCCAGCCACAGTGGCAGAAAATGGGAAAGCAATTCCCTAGAGTTATGAACGAATTTTCGTGAACACTTCTTTGTTAATGCGGAGCACATTAAGTTTGGAAATTTATTCGCTTTTTAAATTTACCTATTATTAAGGGGTTTTGAAGAGCTGCAGGATGTTGGGAAAACTTTTGGAAGACTTAAAAAGGGGATGTTATATTACAAATTACTTTAAAAATTGAATATTTAATGTTCAACATACATTTTAAATAATACTTGAGATAGCAGTAGCTCCCAAAAAAAATAATATAAAAATACAGATTACAAAAATATATTTCTGCAGTTATTTCTAGAAAGTTAAAACTAAAAATATGTATAAATACACCTTAAATTGTATAAATAACAACAAATATTATCACATATTTTATTTTTTCCCTACCTAATTAAAAATTAAAAAATTTCAAGTGCCCCCACAAATCATTAACTTACCCCACTGTACCAGCTGCGACGCCTTTGGCTTCAAGTTTCGCTTTTGGGGCACGTTTTTGTCTTTGGCCCTAATTCAGGCTTCAGCACAGAGGCTAATCAACGCCAGCCAACTTGGACGGCAATCGTTAGACAGACCATAAACAGAGAGACCAGACCGAAGGGCCAGCGATTTTCCGCAGTTCCTGGGGGTCGCAGGTCGCCGGTCGGGGGTCCTGAGTCCCGTATCCTGGGCTCTCAGATCCTTGGATGGATGACTGCTTGGCGGCTGCGTGGTGGCTTTTTGGGGGCGACCAAAGAAGACCGCTAAATTTTATTTAATTTTTGTTTAGCCGCGAAAAGTAGCGTATAAAATTTACTTTGGCTTCAAGGATGAGCGATAAAGAAAAAGGAGATGAGGAGGACATAAAATAATGGAAATTGCCAAATGTGACAGCCACAAAGCTGAGGGGGGATGGGAGGAAAGGCCAGCACAACGAGTGCTGATCGTATAATGCTCGTATAAATTTACAAAAAAATAAGCGAACATTTTCAACGTTAATGCAGCCGCAAAATAGAATTAGCTTTTTTTTTCTTTTTTTTTTTTTTTGCTATTTTTGGCTGCTGGTAATCGCCGCCCACATTTAAGCGGGCAATTTCGAGAAGGAGCACTAAAAACTCCGCACCAGCAGCAGGCACCAGCAGCAGCAGACGCAGCAACTCCCATATATGAAAAGCGAAACCGCAACAGTTGCTACTGCTTTCTGTTCTGTTGGTTGGCTCGATGCGGCCATTTGGGCTCTTTCAAAATTGGCGTTGCTATGGCCAAAATGGCCAACAATAAAAAAGCCGTTTGCTGCATTCTCATGCACGACCAGCCCAGAGACCGAAGAGCCAGGGCCAAGAACAACAGCAGCAGTAGCTTGGGGGTGGGTGGAGTTTTTCGGCGGGGCTTGTTGGCCACTTACACCAAAACTTTTGCGCCACCGCAAGGAATAAAGCAAGGAGCACCAGGCTCCCCAAAAGTCCTTGCAGCGAAACGCATGGAAACAAACGAGCATTGAAATTGAATTTAACAGCAAACGGTTTTAAGAAAAGATCCGCTGGCAACAAGTGCACTTGAAGAAAAATAGAGGTACCTTAAGAAAAAGGTTAAATATTTATATTTAAGATTTATAATAATTCAAAGCCAAAATAAAATAATTTAAATTTATTTAGAGCTGAAATAATATTGTTAAAAGTATTTCCACTTTCTTTTTTTTTACTTTTCTTGTGCTCTTTATTTTATAGATATTTTTTTAAGTGATTTGACATTGAACAAAATTGAAACGATGACAAAGGACAAGACATTCCCGCTAGTGGCGAACTTTGTATGCGCTAATGGAGATGGATGTGCAAAAGCCACACTGCGTATGCGTAATATATCTGTTTTGTATGTATTTGCAGTTAAAGCGGCAGCAAGAAGGCAGCAAGGGTAATTTTTCAATATTACAGCAGGCGACATCTGCAAATTGAGTTGATCAATTCGAGACCAGAGATATATTTCAAACAAACTAAAAATAAAAAGACACTAGGCGAGTTTTAAGAAAGTTTAAATTTAAAGCAAATTGGAAAAATGTATAAAATTTGAATTGAGAAACAATTCTAACGTTAAATAAAATTAAAAAATATATATAAATGTGTAGAAAGGTGACAAAATCTTGAGAATTTAATTACGGACTCCTTTTAATATTTTGTATTCATTTTATGCAATCAGTCTTTCCTCCTTTACTACCTATTTGTCTCTAATTTCCATTAATCAATAATTTAACTCATATAATTGATTAACTTACCAGAAATTCCACAATGCAAAATGCCTTCTCATCTCACTCCCCCAATCGTGATCATCAGCTAATTCCAAACTTCCCTGGGGCTCCTTCAGGATTCTCTCTCTGTCAAGTGCCAACACTCAAGCCATCCTCCTTCGCCAAGCAGCTTAGCTAATCCCCTTCCCCTGGCCAAAGTTCTCCTCAAAAGCAATGGACCTCGAAGCCAGCATATCAATTTGTACAGTGTGCAGTGTGCAATGTGGCCTGGCTTTCCAATGGGATATCAGCAATAGCGTCATTTGCCACGTCTGCGACTTATCGCCCCAAGAAATGTGCAGCAAAATAGATTTCAAAATAGATTTCAACAGCAGAACTTATGTTGCGGATAATACAGCGGATTTCATTATTCCGGCACTTACGAGCGAATAACCACTAAGCAATTTCAACGACCGAAAATCCTTTCGCCTGAATGGCAAAACAAACCAAGGACAGTTATATAAGCTTTAAACCTGAACATAACTTGCAGCGAATGAAAGGAAACGGCACGGCATGGGAAAAAAAGGACAGAAAAACGTGGCAGATTCAAGTTCGAACAACGAGTAAATGAGCTGTCAAAGTTTTTAATGCAGCAGCCGCAACAGCAACAGCAGCAGCAGCATCAGTAGCAGCAACAACTGCTGCAACAGCAGCAGCAGCCACAAAAGCAGCCAAGAGCACGAGCTAGACAAGTAAATCTTATTGTGCAGAAAATGGCAAATTTCCCCAGACGGCCAAAACCAGCCAAAGCAGCCAGTCAACGAGGGTTTGGGGGTGATGTAAGATGGCTTACTGCACTGCAGCAGTATACACTAAAAGAGGTCTAAGTTTTGAAAATAATATTCGAGTTTATAATACAAAATTAAGTACAAGACATTATTTTTGTATTTCTTAAAACACAATTATGATTCTAAATATTATTTACACATATTTGGAGTTATTTTTGTATCAACTACCTAAGATTTTCCATCTCAAAATTTAAATAAAAAATATTTAAATTACTTTTACCTTCCTAAAACATTTTTCCCTTTAATAACAATTTTAACAACAAATTTTTATTAGTGCACTATCTCGCTTTCGATGGATAGAGGATACTTAGAAGTATTTTCGCTGCATTGAGCGAGCGTTTGATTGAGAATGTATTGTATAATTTCCCGAGCGTATTTAGTGCCAAGACGCTACAAAAAAAGCAACAAAAAATGCGAAAAATGAACAACGGCAGCAACAATTTGAAGTCTCAATAGTCTGCAAACAACAAAAGAGGAAAAAAAACGTATAAGAAACCCAGCGGCGGAGACAACGGAAGTTGCCATGACAAGTGTCAAATGTTAAATAGTTTATTAAGACTTTTTTTTCGTCGCGAAATCAAACGGAAACTATAACGGAAATGTTTCAATAAAGTGAATTTAAGATGAAAAGTAGAAAAAGGATGAGAGAGAAGGAAAATTCTTAGAGAAAAAGTAAAGGTAAAGAGAAAGAATTTTATTAATTGAAAAAGTTGGGTTGTTATATAGAATATAAAGAATATTAAAAACAAATTAAGTAAAAGCTTTTATAAATAGAAAATGTATCTATTTTATAATCTAAAAACTTGAATCTCAACTTTATATTTCTTAACATTATGATTTTTAATTTTTAAACATTTTTACAGCATTTTCTTTTCCAAATATATTCCCCTGCAATTAATTAAAAATACATTTCTGTACCTAGAAAATAATGTTTATTAAAGAACTCAACTCCGAGTCCCATGGCCATGTCTTAATCTTTCTCTGAAAGCCAAAATCTTTTGCTCCCGCACCGCGCCACACCATCAGCTTAAATTACATTTTTCTCAGCGAGTCAGAAACAGATTCATCATTTGGCTGGGAAAACTCTCGCGTTGCTGCTGCGCTTTTACGACCCCTCTTGGCCATCGTTTTGGCCGTGTCACTTAATCAATTTCGCGTTAATCAGACGAATGTCGCCAACGGCATCCTGAGAGCAAACAAAACGCTCGACAAGCAAACTCGTTTACTGGCGTAAAATTTCTTATCTTTCCAGCGCGAATCTTTTACAGCTCTCGGAGCTTGGGTGCGGCTGCTGCTGCTGCTGCCCCGCTTATTGCTATAATTTTTATGTCAAAATATAAATTAAATTTTTTTTTTGGCTTCACACGCGATTGTCGTTTTGATGTCACACACACTCACACACACTGGGATTGAAAGGTGTGTGGAGTGGGGAAAAGGATCAGGGGCGAAGGAGGGGTCTCAGGTCGGAGGAGGTCATATAGTCACGTCTTGTGAATGCCAGTCGAGCTGACACAGTTTGTTACTTTTCAGCAGGAGCCTGGACGCCCTCACCTCTAAAGCACAGAGAGAAAATTTTAATTTAATATTTAAGAAAAATACAATCAAAAAATAACTTATGGAAAGAAACCACAAGAAGGCTTTTAAGATTTATATCTGGGATTTAATTACAAATATTAAGGATTTGGTTTAAAAAATATATAAAATATATTTAAGAAAATTAAATAAAAGGCTAAAAAGGTTTCTAGGCAAACAAAAATTACTAAACTAAATTCCTTACATTATTTTGTATTGAAAATATTTTCCCCAAGTGTATAAACGGAAGGGCGACGTCGCCTGCAGTCGACACCCAAAAAGGTTGCCACGAGGAATTCCGCAATTCACCCCTCGGAGGACTTCCTTCTTGGGTGACGGGAGTTGAGTTGGAAAACTGGTGGCTGGGAACTGGAAGCTAGCCGCTCACCTTGCGGTGTGGCCTGGCATTTTCCGGCGAGAAGTTCATTACTCATAAATGCTGCACATGGCAAGGCAACCCCAAATGGTGGATGGAGATGTCGGGGGTCCCCATACCCCCATTAAAAGAACAACATGGGGAACAGCTTAGTGGAGTGGGGTGCCATCTCGCCTCGTTATAAGTACGGAGAAATCTGCAGTGCGCTTTAAGTGTTATCGGCAACACGCACATATCCAAAAGCCACGCCCTCCCGACGCCTCACACCCTCGATTTTCATCATCTTACTTTACTTTTTTTTTTTTTGCTCTTTTGCCACCCAGAAAATGTGACGACGTGGAGGACATTTTCATTTTATGACAACGAGAAAGTGAGGAAAAAATTGTTGCCGTAACCACCGAATGCTTCTACGTGTTTGCGGCTGAGTTCAAAGATTTATCAGCATCGGGAGTTCGACAAGGCGCTGTCGTCGGATTCGGGCGGAATATCTATATGTAAGTATTACCTTTACCTGTTCCCCACGACACCCCACACTGTCTACCATTCCCTCTGTTATGTGTGCGGTTATTTGAACAGATTTAATACCCACACAAACGTGTGGGAACTTTAAGTGCTGCCCCTCGTCACGAGGAGTCATCTAAGCCGAAAGGCAGAGCGTCAAAAAAAAAGGAAGGTAAAGGAACAAAAATGTTCCAAGTTCAAAGGAATTTGGCTTTCTTTATGCATAACGTAGGGGGTTACGTTGGCACGTACATGGAGAAAAAAATACATAATTGTTATTGTGCAGTTCAAAGGAATTTGAACGGTTTAAAAGGCAAATTAAATATTATATTTAAAGCAAAGTTTAATCTAGAAATTAGCCAGATAATAAAAAAGAATATGTAGCTGTTGTATTCAGTTCTCTTAATTTTCGTTCCTAGAACCAACTCTAATGCTATAATTTTTCTTCTCTGTGTACTCATCAAAAAAGCATCAGAAGTGGCAAAAAGTGGAATTGCCAATTTGCGTTATTTTCGGTGCAAAAGCATGCAACGGAGTATGAAGTTGTTGGACCCCATACTCAAGCTCTACTTAAAAACTGCCAGCAAACTATGGCAAGAAAAAAAAGTAACTAGGTAGTCCTGGCAGTCCTGGTAGTCCTGAGGACATGCCAACCAGTTACATGTGACTCAATAAGTCAAAAGAAAATGCAGCTGAGTATGCGAAAAGCTGAAGTTTGATTAAGAGTCCTATGAAATATGTCCCAAAGGAATGATAGGCAGGAAAATTAATTGCCAGGAAGAAGGAGCAAAGAGATATATGAAATTTAAAAAGAAAGTCTTTCAAAAAAGAACTTTAAATTTGTTAATTCTATGAAAATGTAAAGAAAACTAACTTTACTTCATATTTTTTTGGATTTAAATAAGACAGAAAGTGATTAAAAGTGGTTTGGGTTCTTAAAACCTTAAGAAATTGCTTATAAATGTAAATTTCGTTCCTAAAAATATATATTTAATATTTATAGACTCTTTTCTAAATGTTTTAAAAACTCTATTAATTTCTTGAACACTCTAGTATATTTCTATTTAAAAATAAATAAAACCTTATTAAATTCCCATTTGATTAAATTGTGATTTTCCCCGAAAACCTTTTCAAATGAAATTCCCCTGAATTCTAAATTCATTGCAAAGCCATTAAACTTTTTTTCCACCTCATCCATTCTCACCCGACTTGCCGAAGTACTTTTCCATGGGCCTCATTTAATCGCCTCTCCATCCGCCAAATCGAAATCAGTCCAAAACACATTCATATCGCATCTAGGCCGAGAAAAGCTCTCTTCTTATTTGGCGGTCGGCTTGTAGGCAGCAATTACTTTTATATCGGATTCCTGTTTGCTCTCGGTTTTCTCAAATAGCAATAGCCTCCATCGATAGCCTCTCAATGTTTGCCCAACTGGCGCGGGACTTCACTTTTCGATGCGGATCCGTTCCGTTCGATTCCAAGCGATTCCCATTCGATTCGATACGATTCGAGCTGAATGCTCGTTCGGCGGCTGTTGGCTGATGCTTCTGCGGCCATTGTGCCAATTGCTTCTGGTCGAGTTCTGTTTTGGCCTGGTCTGGAGTTGGAGCTGGAATCGGGAGTCTGGAGTCATCATCTAGTCCTTTGGCAGAGTTGGACCAAGTGTTGGAATTTTAGAGATTTTAAAGCTGGTCGCATTTTAAATTTAAAATGAATTTGGAAAATCTGAGAACGATTTTATATTTGTTGTAAATATTTGTAAACCTTTTAAAGAACATCTAAATTACCTATTTACTTTTCTTAATACACAAAAATATCTTTAAAATATTTTAAGACACGAAATCTTTTAAATTATAACCAAAAGAAGGCAATAAAATTCATTAAAACCACACTTCTAGACACCTTTTTACTTAATTTTAAATTCCTTATATGTTCAAACACATTTTAATATTAATCGTTTTAAAATCAATTTAAAAACTTCATACATTTTTCCAAATTATTCCTAAACTTTCCTCTTTTTTTCTCTTAAAATTCCGTCAACACTGACCAAAAGGAAAATCCTGGTGTACACTTATATCGATGCCCCCTCCGCGCACAACCGCAATGGCAATGGCAATCGCAATCATTTCATTTCCCTTTTTAATATACGCTGCACAAGCACATTAGAAAGCGGACCGAGGGGGTTTAAGGGGTGCTAAGGCACAATTCTAACCAAACCACGTGCCAGACCAACCAGACAACTAACCCAACCCCTCTTTCCGTATCCTTTTTCTGGCCAGAAAATCTTCTCCCCTTGCTCCCCAGTGCAGTTTTTGGTTTGTATAAGTAGTCATCGGAGGCGTTTCTCCTACCTACAATTACCCCCCCTAGCAATCGCCGCCCGTCTCCGTTTCTCCTTCCTCACTCACTCACTCACTTTCTGTCTCTCTTTTCAGTCATGTATGCGAGTTTTGCTTCCGTTTCCGTTTACAGTGTTTGCAATTTTGCCTTTAGTATTAATGGCCTTAAATTGTATTGACGCCCATTCGAGAGGCCGTCTATCAGTTAGCGATGACCAGCAAGAAATTTAAGGGAGAAACACATTTTAGATTTAGTTTTAATTAAAATTATTAATAATAATGCACATCTTATTATAAGTTCTAAATCTGAAGCGTTAGGATAACACTTCTTATAATAAGTAAAAAATCAAATATATATATTTCTTATAGTTTTTTGAAATATCTTTGATATCTATATTCCTATATTTATTCTTCCTTCATTATTATTAATACAGTATTTAGCAATTTTAAACCAGAAAATATTTAAAAGCAATGTTTTCCCCAAACAAAATACCAATTTCAAAACACAAATTAAAACTGTGTCCATTTTTTCTTGATTGAAATCATCTTAAGGATTAGGATATTACAGAGAACATTTTATCCTTAATATAGAATAAAGTCCAAGTATTGAAACTTTTTCAAGAGTTTCGTGCTTCAATCTAGGTCCATCTCTAAGCCCTTTTCCCATTCCTCCACTCAGCCCCCCTTCAGCCCGTTATGTTATTCGACACTGTTCGAGGTCGACCAAAAAAATTTTCACGCCGCACACGCGCGCCTAGGCTAATTTTGCATGCAGCTCAGGACAGCTGAACGTCCGTTAGTCCTGCCAGCCACCCCACTCTCCACCTATAGCTTTTTATTGAGCCCAAACAACAAGAAGATCGAAAAAAAAAGTAAAGAGAGGAAAGTAAGGGGGGCCAGTGGACACACCCCGCGGGTGGTAAACGATTTTGCACTCACATTGATTGGCTCGCGTAGTTTTATTTATGCTTTTTCTGCTAGTGTCGGCCTGGGCTGTGCTTTCGTTTTATATGGATATACTGATATTTATATTTATTTGTAGGCCACAAAGTGCATATTAAAATCGGGCACAAAAACCGTTAAGGGCTAGCAATGGGTTAATTATTGGGTTGGGTTCTGGAAGGTTAAGTGAGTAAATTATTAAAATGGAAATGTTGCCCGAGGCTAATATATAACACTTTCTGTGATTAATCAACTAACAACATGCAAAAGGGGAAATATATTTGTTTGTTTATTCTGACATTAATTTTCTAATGGGAAACCAGGAAACTACAATTTTAAATTGACCTTTGAGAGAGATGTTTGCATAATAATCTATTGAATATTTCTAAACATAGACTTTATCTTGCTAAAATAATTTATTTGCTTTTGTTTTAATGCTAATTCTTTGATAAATGTAACTATAAAAATTATTAAGAAATTAAATACCTATTTTAGATATTATTACCCCATTTTCTTCTTATTTGTAGAGCCTTCAGATTTGTCCCCTTGACTTAAAGATGTTCCCTTTACGACTCCTTCTGTTCGCTGCACTTTGCTGATAAACAACAAAAAACACAAATTGTTAACAAACACATAGCAACAACAACATTGAAGTACTATAACCTATAAATAACAACTCCCAACTGATAAGGGCCAGGGAAAATAAATAAATGAAGTCAGCATCTTGGGTAGTACATAATTTTCTTCTTTTTTTTCACAAAGTTCTTCACCCTCAATTCTGCGGTATGGTCCCCCTTTTCCGATTCCAGACCAGCAAACAGCGTGGAAATGTAATTTTCCTTGACATTTTCCGGTTGGCAATCATATCGCGCCAATGCCAGGAAAACTGACCAGACAGCGCCACCAGACTCTTGGGGACACTCTCTGGATCGGTAAGGGTATGGAGAAGAAAATGTAGAGTACACAGAAAAAAAACAATATTTGATTAACTTTCGAAAACTACAATTTAATAATTTCGATAAATGTATTAAGTTATCGATTAAAAAGAAAGTAATCGTAATATGTGAATGTTTTTTAAATATAGTTAAAATTTTAGTTATTTTTAATTAAATAAGAAGCGAACAAAAAAAAACGCTTTATAAGATTAACTTTGAAACATCGATATTTTTTCTTTTCAATCGGAATACTCTGATACAACGATAACCTTAAGAACCGATAATTCCTATCAATTGACGTTCCATTTTGTTATTTTTTTTAACTAAAAATTTCTAGGCTTTTTTCTCAGTGTTAACTTGAACCTTAAGTGTGAAATGAGTCGGCGACAACTTCGGTGGTGGCGGCATCGTTTGATTTAAAGCATCAGTAGCATGGAGATGGCCATTGAGGGGAGGAAAGAACAGCACTCCGGACTTCCCTTTTCCCCTACCCCCACTCTGGTCCAGGGTATTACTCTCTACCCTGTTATGAAATCAGCTTAACGAGATTGGAAATCAGAACAGAGGCCAAAAGATTGAAGGTGTAGCATGAGAAGGGGGGGCAGGGAGGGTGGACTTTGGCTGGTGGACAGTCCGGACAATGCTTATAAGATGGTCCAGTTCAGATAGCCCAGTGCCAAGAGTACACTCCATTAATGCTCCATGTTGCTCTTTGGGGGTTGGGTCGTCAAAGTTCGCTGGGTCCATCAGCAAGCTAGTCAAACCAATTTGCGGGGATCAAATTAAAGCCACATCAAATGTTTTAGGGGGGAAATGGTTTTATATAGGGAAGGGATGTTGTCCTGCTGCAGAACCCTAAAAAAAAAATGGAAAAACTTTATGCCATGTTGCATTTTTGAACATAAATCGAAAGCGTCAGCAGCAGGAAGTAAAACTTTGCAATCAACGTCCGATTTTAGTGAAATTCTATATATATGGGGGAAGTTTTCTACTCCAGTTTCGGTTTGTAAGGTATATTCCAAGTAATATACTAACCAATTGAGCGTGAAATAAAATCAGCTCAGCACATAAATATAGAGGATCAATAAATCATAAGACTTTGGGAGGAAGTTAAAGCTGAATGAAGTATAGAGAGGTACATATTAAAAGATATTTTTATAGGCACATTTTAGGTCTTTTAAAAAATACAAAAAATCAAGAAAAAATATCTATAGTATTTTCTTCTTATTACTGGGCAACAGCTGAAGCTTCAGTTATGCATGCACTGAATGTTGTTACGTTTTTCCCATCCTCCGTCTTAAGCCCATCATCCTTTTACACACGTGCACAGACGGCAAGGCATAAAGGTTTTATGTAGATATATCTGCTGGGCAGGACTACATCTGGATGCATGGACATCGATATATATATATTTCGAATGCGATACATGACGTTTCCATTGTTTCCATCAACGCGGATGCTGCTGATGCACGCCAATAATTGATGATGAACAAATAAGATGGCTTCTTTTGGTTTGAAACGTTTCGCAACGGAATGTGGGCATCTGTCTGTCTCGCTTTTACTTTAGCTCAGTCAAGCCATCACATTCGCACACCTTAAGCCCAGACACAGAGAAAAAAAAATGTTAGAAAACAAATGCATTCTGTTATATTAATATTATTATTAAGAAACTGAAAAGAAATTTTAAGAATAAAATGGTTTTTACTAGCAGCGACCTATGTATGTTTTCTAGAATAATTTCCTTTAGACTCAAATTCAAGTTTTTAAATAAAATTAAAAATATGTAGTATTATAAGAAATATTTGAAAATTTTGTATATCAAAGAATAACCTGTGCTGGGATTGAATACAAGTAATAGAATACTTTTAGAGAGCAAACAAGTTTACTGTGGAAGGATATTTACACTTATATTTGAGGAATCTTCCTAATAAAGCACAGAAAAAATTCACTAATTGTGAAAAAAGGATTCTTTTTACCTTCGTAAATGCATTAAATTCATAAAATGTTCTAAGAAGTTCTTGTAAATTGTTCTGCCTGCAGCACTTTCAATCCCATGGGCCCAACGTTCGATAATGCAATTCCATTCTGGCATACGAGACAGCCAATCTATCCGATTCACCATCACACTCATACTTGCACTCACACACACGCACATTCATCAGTATGCAGCAGAGAAAAGCTTTCTCCAACTCTCATCCTTCATTCTCCCGTCTCGCTTTCGTTTCTGGTCAGTCAAAAAAAAAAAATCAAACAAAAGTTATAACTTTTTACAATTACAAGGGATATTTTTGGCAAGTATTTACACTTCAACCTAAAATATTAAAAAAATATATTTACAATTTAATCTGTTAAAATATAAAATATCAATTAACAAGTTTAGAAATTAATTAATATTAAAAGAGCCTTAAAAGACCATCTTGAAAATATTTACACAACACAACATGATTTTAACTTTTTTAAAGGAATAAATTTGACTTTAAGTTAAATTCCATAATATTTTCAGAGCATTTCCCGGCCTGTGCAATTAACATTGGCATTTCGCCCAATTCTTGCCATTATTTCCAATGATTATATCAAAATGAAAGCCATCGTTCGATCGTTTTCGTTCATTGTCTGCCAGTTAATTGCCGTTTGCTGATTTTCTCGCAAAGTGCGATGCTCCAGCGACTTCGTCATCGTCCCATTCTCACATATCCTATTATCAACCCCATCACCGTGGCCATCCTGGGGCGCTCCTGCCTCATCGCATCATTAGCGCCATCATTTTAAAATATTATTAATACTTAATGGTCCTCGCATGCCCATGAGAGTGGTTGTGTGCATCTCATGCATTGAACAATTTATGGCGCGGGCCAAATGAATTTCCTGCTCAGACGACGCTCGGACGACGACATCACGTGAAAGAAAGAAAAACGGTAGACGGCAACGGCAGTGGCAGTGGCAGCGGAAAACGGAAAATTTGCCTCTCACGCTGCGCGCTAACAAAACAAAAAATAATAATACAAAATGCAGGGAAAGCGGAGAGTAAGTGTAATGCATATTTCCAGACGACGTTCGTCAACGTCAAACGGCGATCGATAAAATATGCTTGCATGTGAATTATTTTAATGAGTTCCGTTTCGTTGGAAAAGGAAAATATGAACGATAAACTAAATACATCTGGATAGGGGTCGGAAGACCGGGAAAAAAATCAAAGAGTGTAAGCAAAAGGCACAGGACCTACCTGCCCCTTCATAGAACAATGGGTCTAAAATCCAGAAGGAAAAAGTAAAATAAAACAAAAGGCGATTCCATTCGCATTGGAGTTGGAGCCAGGACACGAAACCAGGAAGCAGGAACATGAAAAAATATAAAATATTAATTTTTAGATCTCTAAAAAAATCTAAAAAATTAAAAACCTTTGATTAATAGATATATACATTCAAACTAATATTTTATATTTATATTTAATAAGAAATAATATTTTTATTTTATTTATTTTAATGTTAGGCATAATTTTTCCCTGTGTAAAAGTCATTGAAGGCAAGAGGTCTGCCGGCCAGTTGGCAAATAATTATGTGAAGTCAAGCAAAAATCGCACGGGCGAAGAGGGCTAAGGTGCAGACGATAAGAAGAGGGCCCAGATTAGCCAAAGATGGAAGGAAATTGAAGGTAAGGAGCTTTCAGTTTAAATATTTTTTATGGCTACTTGGCTAATTAAGATTGAAGATAAGTAGAATGGAGAAAATTATGGACTTGAAGTATAGCTACATCAAAAATATTTATTAATATTTAATACGATACATTTTATATAAAAAGAAAATTTACCAAAATGTAAACAAAATGTATTACAAATATTTATGAAAAATATTTCTAAAAAACTTAAATTTAAATAATTACTTTAAACTTTAAAATCTTAAGCTTGTTACAGAAAAGTCTCATTTCTTTTCATTTCAAAAAAACCTAAAGACAAATTTTCTTTGTCCTTAGAAAAGAAGAAGAAAAGCCATAGATAGCCGCTGACTCTATATCTCTACGGTAGACAATCTCAATTTCTTGCTGGCTGTGTCTGCTAATGGGCTCTATGCCTTTGGATTACCCTTTAATTGATTCACCAAGGGCATAATGGGTTAAGTCTAAGGCAGAAATATATAACACAGAGATTCCTGAGAAACTTTAGCCAAAGGATATCGGTTAGTTGAAAGCCTCGCGAGAAAGTTAACCAACGCCTGATTTTGGTTTCTTTTTTTATTTTTGTTTTTTCTGTTTTCCCACTTTCGGTGTCTCAATCAGATACCAAAAGGATGGCTTCGGCAAAAAAATTGAGAACAGAGTTTCGGGAAGGGGAGGTTAGACAACAAAAGTTGTCAATTGACGCCAAAAGTTGATGCCAAAAGCGTCGCCGGCAAACTGTGCAATACCGAAACTGGTAAAATCAAGAAGGGTCTAGAGGGAAGGCGAGAAAAAAAAGAAGCGGAAGCAAAACAAAGAAGGTGAAAAATGCAATAACAGTTAAGTCATTGCCCTTGCCAAGAGCACCCACAAACCACCCACAGGTTTACAGGGAGGAAAATATTACTTGGATTTGATGGAAATTATTAGAGTTTTCTTTAAAAAAATAAATTAATATTAACTGTAAATATTTTAGTGCTTGAATGCACAAAATAAAGAAATAAAATTTTTTAAAAAAGTTGATTTTAAAGAAGACTTTAAAAATACGTATACTTAATATTAAAAAAAATATTACGTATACGCATTTTTATTTAATGCATTTGGAGTTTAAATAAATGATAAAAAGTGAGTTCAAAAATGTAATTTAGTATTAATATATATATTATTAATTCCCTTAAATGTATGAAACATTTTTCTTGGTGCTCCCACAATAAAATGAAGTTGAAAAGAAAGAAAGAAAGGCCACCTTCTACTAGACGGTTATAAATAACGTTTAATTGCAGGAGAATGCCAATTTGGAAACTGCTCCAGAAGCGCCTTATTTTCCACGAAGGGAAAATAAAAGCACACAACCTTCTTGGTTGTTTTCGGGGCATTATGAGTAGTTAATTTACAACAAAGTTGTTAACTGTCGTTGGCCCAGCTGGTGTGCCACGCTCCTCGACTGCTCAACTCTCCTGGGTCGGTACGGCCATCTTCTAGTTCGCTTAGCCCAAATTGCCCAATTTTAAATTAACAAATTCCATTTCAACATTTTAATTAGGTTTTAAAATTTTCATGCGCGCTGCCTTATTTTCGCGGCCGACGCGTTGCAGTGCCTGGGAAAATGGAAATGAAAATGGCAGCGGCAATGGCGGTAGCGGCAACGCTGGCGATTTCCTCTACCGAGCAGCTTGCGTATTAATATGCGCCATTTCCGTTTCCGATTAGCATAGCAGCAGCTGGTGTACGGAGAGCTCTCCGCAGCAGCAGCAGCAAACAGGAAATGGCGCAAAACTGTGTCTCCAGCTTGCTGGGCCTTGGCATTTCCCCTTCTCTGTGTGTGTGTATTTGTGCTCGTTGCTGTAGGCCAAAGTGTATTTCATTTTACTTTAATTTTCATCATCATTGCCCCAAAACTAGCACAGTGGCAAGAACAGCAACAACAATGGCCAGCAAAAATGTCTCACATTCAAAATACAGAACGATAAAAATAACAAGTAGAAAGTTTTGGGTAAGGCAGGTTATGGGTAGTCTAGGGAATACTCTACATAATTAAGATATATAAATGAACCAGTACATTCAAAGTTGTCTATAATTATTTTGGATTATTTTTATATTTTATAAATAAAGATAGAAATATGAAAAATTCTTTTTAATTAAAGGAAAATCCATCTAGACAATAAATATTACCAGATTTTTAAGGGATATATAGTTTTTCAATCACTTTTTTTATTAATACTATTATTATTTAATTTATTAGAACTGTTAGTAACAAGATAAGGTGGGATTCATCATTTATTTAAAAAGAGAAGAGCTTCCTAATTTAAGGACACCCAACAAAATTTCAAACTTTATTTTGTTTATTGAAAAATGAGAATATGTATGTGTATTTCATGTAATACTCTGAAATGTATCCTTAATTTAACCCTTTGACCCTATATACCAAGAGTACCCTTAACAATAGAGTATTTATAAATCCTCTCGCGCTTTCTGTTTGTAGCAAAAGCTGCAGTTAATTTGGTGCTTCAAATTTTAATGCCAGCGGTAGTGGAGTTTTCGGGGCAAGGCAAAAACTGAGCAGGCCAACAACAACAAGCGCCGTAACAGCGGCAAAAACAAGGCAGTAACAGTAATAGTAACAGTAAGAGGCAAACAAGGACCATGGACTCAGAAATGGTGGGCCAGGGCAAGGACTACCGATGAATCGCTGGGCGCCGCTTTTATGGTTGGACCCAGGCACCGAAGCGTCGCCGTTGAGATATGACACTGAGGAAAAGTTACTTATTTACTTTATAAATGAAATATATTACTCTGAAAATATATAAGACAAAAAATACAAATTTTTAATAAATTTTCAATCACTGATAAACGTTTTTGATGAAAAAGAAACTGAGTTATTATAAAGACAGGTAGTTTTTAAATGTTAAAGAAGTCCATATAAAAAATAAGTAAATAATTCTCAAACAATTTTAATTGATTTAAAGTTAGGTCTTAAATAAATTCATCATTAATTTTTTTTTTTAATTTTTACAACTTACTTCGTTGTTCTATTTTAATTTTAAGATTTCTCTTTGTGCACTTTGTGCTCTGCTGTTTTGGGCGCTTCATTGGGCCCCAGACTTCCGTCTTAGCCAAAAGCTGTTTTGCATAAAATTCTCACATTACGCATACGCAGCGTTGTATTTACAGTTATACCAAGCATTTTATTTCCGGCAGCCGGGCGGCCCATTTTTGCTTTGGATTTGCATTTCGGCATCGCCATCGCCCATTGCCCATCGCCCATTGCCCTTGCTTGTTTTTCGTTCGGTTTATTGTTATAGATTTTATGGCACTCTTCGTGCTGGAGGCACTGAGCTGTTATTATTTAAAGCAACCAAATATATATTTTCAGCTTAATTAAACTTAAAAATCGTCAAGCACCCAAAACGAGATTCATGGCATCTGCTTTTCACTCGCACTTTAACTGCATCACCATAAATTTCTGTGCATAAAACTCACGTTTAATGCCACAAAGTATGCAGCATTTTTTATGGTCCGAATACAGCCGTGCCGTTGCTCCTTTCTCCTCTCTCTCTCTGGCACGATGGTCGCCCCATTTATTACTGGAGAATACATCACACAAAAGGCCGTGCCCTCAATTTATGTGCCGTAGGCAACAAAAATTTATTGTCAACTGATAAGCAGGCCAAAGCAAAGTAGCCCAAAGGCGGAAAAACACTTGAAAAAGGGGGGGCAAGTAAAAGGGTCTTTTGGGTAGGGTGGTGGCGAGGGGGTTGTGGGAGTGAATGCGCCATTGTAGGGGGCAATGTTACGATACCCTTTTGAGAGATTTTTGGCAGCTGATTGGTTACGGTTAAGATTTTTTTTAGGGTGGGTCATCAATCAGTGATTGTTGTTGGCCTTGGATTGGGTCCAAGGAATTGGCATGCAAAAAGGGGGTATATAGGGGCGATTATAAAAAAACTTTGAATTATCTGGGATATGGCTAGTTTAAGAGTTATGAATGTTCTTTAAAGATGATAAGGTATTTCTTTAAATAGCTTTAATATAAATTTCCTAGGCTGTAAGCAAACAGTAGTTTCATTTATTTATTATTTAGTGTTTGAGCCTCTACATTAATCAAATAAATTCAAATAACTAGACATATTATATTTTCTATATAAAAACCATATATATTTAAGTTGAGGTTTTCTTCTGGCTTCCTAAATTTCCATCTTTGAAAACACAATACTTACAATACTTTAGTTCTTTAAAATATTTAATCAAAAAATACATTACAATTCCACAAAATGCAATCCTTTATCAAAAATGAAATTCATTTTCCACCTCAACTGGCCCCAAACTTGAACTTTAGATATCAAAATATCAATGACGAGCTTCACATTTTAAAAACCGAAACCGGTTCATCAGTTTATTGATTTTACGTTCAGCACATAAATTCCAACGATGGAAAAACTTTCGTCAAGGGAAGGCGGGCAGCCTACCATATTCCTTTTTCTTGTTTATACATATATATTTTTTTGGGGGCTGCGCATTTTTTTTATGCAAATGCATAAAAAAAAGTGTCATGATTGCCGTGTTTGTTTGTCTGGGCCGGGGCCTTCGTCCTTAAGCAGGACCTAAAATGGACCCTTTTGCTCCCTATCGCCGCAGATGTCTGGACGTCGTTTATTTCATTTGTTTAGGTTTGTGGGCGAGGCATGTATGTGGCGAAAAATGAAAGAACTGAGCTCCATATTTGAGCATATGTTGTGTATTTTTGTCTTGGGTTTGCTTTTTGGTCTGGTGTCCTGATAATTGAAATGTCTCCCCAAGGGCGCGTTAGGCAGGGAAACAAAACAAACGGAAAATGTCACTGAACCAATTTTATTTATAACACGATTTTAATGTACATTTATAGAACTGTTTGTATGGCGAAGATTGAGGGTGTATTTGCATTTATTACTATTAAAAAGTTTAAATTTAGAACTATTTACCGCAGGTTTGTAATTGATATTTATTTATATATGGTATATTAGAGGCTCATAAAGTAACTCGTAATATTATTTTCAAATGCCCTGAATTATTTCGCATATCTATACTATATTGTGTGGGCTTAATATTAACATTTTGATCCTGCCCCTCTTTGGAAAATTATCAACGTAAAATCATTTTTCATCTTTATGCTTTTCTTCTCATTTTCTGTTTAGCCTGCCATAAAATATTCTCACACGCTTCCGAAACTACTCCCAAATGGTTAGAAAAGCGGGGTCCCGCGAGGGGAAATCAGCTCTGTGAAGCCGCCGTGCCGTGCCTTGTCAACTGGTTTGAAAAATAGATTTTTACGGGCTTAGTTGCGCATCGTCAGCCACGTTGGCTACACCAACAACAACAACAATAACAACAGTAACAACACCAGGAGCAGCATCAACTATAGGATCTATGGCATCTATAGCGACACCAGCAGCATATTCTTCATGGCATCGCATGGCCACGGGCATCCGCATCCGCATCCCTCTCACTCGGCTTGGCAAATCCCGCGGGGCGTTCCCTTTTGTGTCTCACTCGCGTCATTTAAAAGACATTTGCCTGTCATTTTATGCCGTGTTTGGCACAGTTTTCTCCCCCAAACTTGGGGCACTACACTGAAGGAAATTACTATTAAGAGTTGAAATAAAGAATTGAATAAAGAAACTCAGGGAATCTGCTGAATTCGTAAGGTACTTAGATGAAAATAGGTAATAGAAGGTGCATCTGAACATGGGAAGAGAAGATCATTGACTAAGGTCAGGTGCAGCGACAGTGCCTCTATTTATAGTCTGCCAAGAGAGAGAGCTAGTGAGATCAAGTGGGTGGGAGAGAGAAAGGGCGAGGGAGCGAGTGTTCGGGAGGGCGAGAGAGCCAGAGTTATGAACAACACACAACACACAACAGAGCTGAGATCAGAGCTGATAAGAGAGATAATAATTTTAGAAACACTGAGAGCTGAGCTGACTAATTTGCTCTGAAGCCGCTATGTGTACCTGGCCTGACTCTCGCCATCTTGCTCTCTCCTCCTCTCGCTCTCCCTCTATCTGCTTGCAGACTATAAATAGAGGCACTGTCGCTGCACCTGTCCTTAGTCAGTGATCATCTCTTCCCAACTTAAAATGCAAAGACGCTCCCGACCAAAGCCTTTCTCTTTTTTTTTCAAGTGACAACATTTACTTTCAAAATTTCTCTCAGTGACCTCTTTGTCTCTATCACCCATCGCCAAAGTTTTTCGCTTGCCAAACAACGTAGGCGGTGGGTGGGGCAAACCATTAGTTTGACATTGGCAACACATTGCCAATACATTTGTAGCAGATGCAGTTTACCAAAAGGACCTCGGGAGCACAAGGAAAAAAGTAAAAATAGAAGCCTCGCTAATGATCAATTCGAAATGGTGAACAGAAGAAGCCCGAGGCCGAGGGGGAGAAGGTCCTTTTAAATTAGTTTAGTTTTAATTTCAATTGGCCACCGAACGGCGAAAATGTATGCAAATTAGAAAAGCAGCCGCTGTGGCTGCTGCTGATGCTGCGTTAATTCACCAAATCGAATTGCATTGCATTAAGGTTTAATTAGACCGGCTACAAATCGCATAAACCCACCAGACTTCCACACCCTCCAACGCATATGCAAATGCAACTGGCTCTTTTGTTGTTAAACAAACGAACAAAAAAAAGAGGGAAAGTTAAATTTATTAAAACCCATTTGTACAATGCGGCTCTTCCAGGCATAACTTGGGCTTTGCTTTGGTCCCGGGTTGGTCTTTTTTTACAGAGGGTGGGGTGGGACGGAGTCCACACTGGGGTTACGTAAGCAAGGGGCTTTTGGAGCTTTGTTGGAGCTGCAATGAACGCGAAATGCACGCAGCTAAAACTTCAAAAAGCGCCAAACCCTTTTCCCCTCCGTTTTCCTCGACAAATGCCCGAGGGGTTTGATGGTATATGCGTTTGGAATCCATGGCATAACAGTAAAAGTTTTTTGCAAAAGTGGCATTAACTTGAGTGGCCAAGCACACGGCGGCGTATACGCAATTTTTTATTATATTTATGTATGTTAAAAGAAAATGTTCGAAAAACGAGTTAGAGTGGAAAGCTGATGCATGTGTGTGCATAAAGAAAATTGTGGCGTATGAGGAAATGTTGATTTGCTTTTCACTTGTACTTAACTTTAATTGGATTACACAAGTTTATACGATTCAGTTAGAAGGAACTTTGAAATATTATCATTTTGACTTCTATGTAATTATCATACAACGGTTACATGTATTTTACAGCTTGATTTCTATAAAATTAGCATTACAAGAATATTGAATATATCGAAAATACAAGCTTAAAAATGTTATAATGGGATAACGTTAACTAATCCTAATACAATCAATCCAAAATATATAATTTCAAGTAATGTATGTTTATATATCCTTATCTCTTTCTCTACTATTACTCCTCCTTCTCATTATAATCCCATTTGGTTGAGCTCCTCTGAACCCATAACTTCCTTAACTAACTGCAATCAGCTCTAAAGGGCTGAAAAGCAAAACTTTTCCTGTGGAATTTTTGCTTGGGGAAAAATCTAAGAAAATTCCCGACTTAGTTACAAAGCTGCCACATATACTTATGACCCTGCTTTGCATGCGATCTGCGAATGTGTGGCAAGTTTTCACTTACGCAGAGCCATTAAAATATATAAAAAAAAGCATGTACAATGCAATTTTCATAGCATACTTTCCTGCTGCCTCTGTTGCTGCCCAACTCCAGTCCTATTTTTTATGCATAAATATTTGTGCAAATATATTTTTTTATTTTTAAAGTGCAAAATGTTCTTTTTTTACTGTTATGACCGTTTAAGCAAAACTTTGCAGAAGAGAGTGCAAAAAAAGCGCGTTCGTTGGGTAAGCATAAAATTATTATCAACCGGCGTGAGGAGAATCCCAGCGAAATGGAGACCCCCGACGTAGGAAAATTGCCACGCAATGCTATAGCAAACAAAAAAAAATACAAACAAAAAATATATAAAGTTTTCAGCTGATGTTTTTGTTTTTTGTTTTTTCTGCTTGTATATTTTTTGGTGCTGCTCTTTTGCAGACATTTTTTCGGACACATTTTGCATGGCGACGGCGTTTGCTAAATGAACCGAAGCGACAACAAAAAGAAATTATCCAAAAAACAACGAAAAAAGGTGATGGCGAAAAAAGGGAAAGTTAAAGCTGACACACCGAATGGGAAAAATACTCTGTTTTTCTTTTTTTTAAATTTTTACATAATTGTATTTTGAGAAAGGAAAACTGATGAAGATTAAAATTGAATTTCTTATATAATGGATTTTAAAATTGAATTAATCTATGGAAATAAATGGATTATCAAAATTTTTTAGCATAGTGGCAGTAATATAATAAAGTAATAAAAGTATTTATAATAAAAAACCTTAAAAATAAATTTATAAAGGCATTGAAATTGAAAAAACAAACATTTTACATACCATATTTACATTTTACATACCATATTTAAAGGTTTTACCTTTATTAATTATTTTTTGCCACAAAATGAGCTTACATTTCCTTTTAAAAGCATGCTTTCTCTCCCCTATAGTGTATTTTTCCATTTAAAACGCACAGTTTGTAAAGTTTTGTGCGTTAAAAAAATATATTTCAACACTTGGCGCACATGGTGTCACAACATCAGCGGCAAAAACAACGACAGCACATGACCAAAGTGAAGGCACAACACCCAAGACCACAAAAATAAAAACCACTTTCTGGGGGTTTTTCTATCCTATTTTTCCCTTCTTTTTTTTTGTATATTTTTTAAGTGTCCTTGTCCGGGAGCTAACGTTATCCTTCCCCTCAGCATTATTGTTGTGCAGTAATTTTCATAAATTGCGTCGCCGTCTCTGTCGCCGTCATCGTCCTCGGCTATTAGCGTTAACATCTAAATGTCGCCGCTGAAAGCATTCAACTTCAAATTGTTGGTCAGCAAAAACAAAGGCAACACTGAGTCAGTTAAGCGAAGAAACAAAAAGAGTGTAAAAATCGTCCAGCGATCCAAATAATAATAAAAAATAAAAAGAAAAGAAAACAAATTTATTTATCATGCAAATGTCGCAGGAGGAGGAGGTGACAGACAATCCCTGACAGTCGTCAGTCGGTGATTGAAACCGCTCGACGGTATATGAAAATATTTCGGTTGTTAACTCTCGCAGCTAGCAGGAAGTGAAGGTGCACTGGGAACAAGTAAATAAATATATAAAAATGTATTTAAATATTATAAACTAGTTCAAAATAAAATGTACATATATTTTAATCATCAAATATATATTTTCCTTTATTTTTTCGCTAAATTTGTATGTACTTTTTTTTAAAATCCCTTTGTTAATTTATTATATTTTCCTCCGTGTTGATTTTTCAGACAACACAGGAGACACAGGACGATTTGTCCGCAGGCCCCCCAAACACATACAATTTGCTGAAAAGTGGAGCAGAGCAGTTCGTCTCCACCCCTACCCCCCCTTTTGAAAGTAAAAGCTGCATAAAAATTGCATTGCTCCCTACTAAAAAAAAAAATAAGAGGAAAGTTTTCCCATGGAATTGAAGTTGCTCCAGAAGTCGGGAGATTGGAAGCCAGCACTGGGTTGCAGTTTAAATTGAAACCCGGAATGCGGGAGCAAAAAATGAAATACAAAACTGGAATATTTAATGCGTTATGCAAAAATTTCATCCGATGTCTCGTTTTTTGCTGGGGTAAAAGAAAGATAGTGAAAGAGAAGACAGGGAAGGCAGAACGCTGGCTGGGAATGGGAGTTTTGCAGTAGAAGCGGCAGCAATACGTTTAAAATAACAGCAGTTCAGTGTAATACTGGAGAGAAAAATACAAAAAAATATATAAAAAATGAAGTAAAAAAGAAGTTAAAAAAATAAGAAAAAAACAGAAAGTAAGCACTGACGTGCGATGCGAGGGAATGGAGCGAGTGACACAATGAAACATCGAAAGAGAGTGGCTACTGAAGTTGCTGCAAAATAAATTATAAATATATAAAAATATAAAAATCAAAAAATTTTAAAAATATTTTTTGGCAGGTTAAAATCATCCCTGAAATAAAAAAAGGCTTTTTAGTACCTTGAAGATTTAGTTTAATTTAAAAATCTTTAACAAATTAAAATATTCCATAAACAATAGTTTTACCTATTACTCAAATATCAAATTTGTAATTAATATTTATAATAAAAGTAAAAACTCCCCCAATAACTCTAAAACCCCCCTCCTCTTTTTTGCAACATAAGCTGCCATAGTTTCAGCGGTGCTATCGCTCACTCTTGCGCCTCCCTTTGGCTTATCCGCCTCCATCTGCCCCGCTCCATCCCCCTCTGAAAGCCTTATCCAACAGGGGGGAAAAAAAATAAGAAAAACAAAGATGTGTTGCTGCAGCTTCGTTGCATTTTTATCAGCAGCAGCAACATGCAACTCGCACCGCTCTCTCTTTCTTCGTGCCGCATGCATAAATATTGCACATGCAAAATTGGAAATAACTGATGGATGCCGTCAAAAAATGCTGCTGCCACAACCGCTGACTTCCATCTCCCTGTATATGTATGTATGTGTGTAATATGCCACCCGTCCCATCTATATTTTCCGACCATTTTCCGCGGCGACATTGCCAAGAGGCAGAACAAAAAATATTTATATATTATATAGGCGTGGCAAGAAGTATGTTTGTACATTCCTCTGACATTAATAAATCGATGTATGAAAAATCCCCCACCTGTACGCATATAATAGAGGTCACAATAATAGGTTTTTATAGGGGCAAAAATAAATTAGTTATTATGGATTTTTGTGTTTTCATTAAATGATTAATACGAAAGATGAAAATTGTATTAAGAAAATATAATAAAATATATTGGTATTAATTTTAATTTTTAAACAACTGTAACTTGTATTTAATGTCTTCAAAATTAATTTTCTAATATATTTCCTATGATTACTATGAGTTTTTTAAGGTGTTATTTAATCTGTGATACAATAGTATAAATAAGTGCATTTCATTGGCAATTAGTTTTACATTTTTTTACTATTTTATTTTTACTTTAAATCAAAATTACTATTATTTGCTTATCAAGTGTTACTTCCCTTTTTTTCTGTAAAAATACTGCTACCCTTTTTGCTTTTCGCAACAGCCTGTGGGGCACTTTAGGCCGCCCATTTGACAAAAGCATGCCGCAACACAGTCACACTCACACTCACATACTACCAACCCCCCTATTTTCTCCCTCACCACACACATACACACTTGCATTTTTAATTAATTTCATGCAATTTGTACAACCAACAGCAACAAAAACACCAGCCTGCAAAAAAAAAGGAAACGAGGTGTGTAAAACGGAGGTGAATGTGGAAAAATAGAGGGGCATTTCCACGCATGCAGGGAAAATGGAACAAGGGGGGTTGCCGAGAGGAGCCGAGGTGTCGCTTTGCCGCCATGCAATTTGCCAGAGTTAAGCCGATAAGTGCATTTTTAATGTGAACCCAATGAATTTTCTATTACATTTTAATTTAAAATAACAAAACCCAGCAGAGCAGAGGGTGGGAGAGAAAATCCGGACGAAAGGACCAGCAGAAGCTCAGTGTAATTCGATTTAACATTTAGATTAATTATATTCATCGATGGAAATTTTAATAGCCGGATAAATCCTTTCATTTGTGAATCAATCATGACTAGAAAATTATTCTCGCGCGGCGTATTTTTTTTTTCCTATAAATATATTTATATATTTGCCACTGGAGAACTATCAATTAGGTTAATGGGAAGCTTATGGAGGGAGGCATGGCAGAGAAATAGAAGGCGAAGGCCGCTAATGGATGGAGATTATGGAAAAATAAATTGAATTTTGAAAAGCCACACATACGTGGAGAGTCCATGTTAAGCTTATGGTGTCATTGAAACTTGGGATATTTTTATGAATATATTTTTAACATGAACAGAATTTATTAGTATTGAAAATAAATTAATATAAAAGGTTAGAAAATATATAAAGGCATAAAAAATTGTAAATATTACAGAAACTTCAAATCTTTATTCAAAAAATATATACCTTTACCTTTCTTAAACTTAAATCTAAGAAAAATGTAACTTAACTAAAAAAGTAACTCATAAAACATTTGATAATAAAAAATTCAAGAAACCTATGCTTATCTCTCTTCTTAATAATGAATAAACTTTGAGTAAAAGTAATATAAATCATTTTTAAAAATAGTCACTAAGAAGTTTCCTCTTATAAACCCAAATATAAATGACATTGATGAATCATTGCCTAAAAAAAACTTCCTAACAAAATTATAAATACATTCCAAGACCCCTAAATAAAAAAACATTCATAGTCAATCCACAAAACAAAACTTTGATCCCAGCTGTAGATAATAAAAAACAAAACAGATTCATCAAAAGATACGCAAAGATGGCCAACTTCTTTCACGATTAAAACCAATTTTTATAACCAATTTTTATGAGGATGCCCAACAAAAAAATATAAATAATGGACTACATTTTTTTAAATTCCAAACTTGTTTACAAACAAATAGCTGCGATATTAGCCAGGAAACTGGGGCAAAAACAAAAACAAATTTTAATCCCAGCCAAACACTTGACTCTGTAATATTCCACTCAGCTTCAACCTCTCCACCCGTCCTTGCCATAGGTCCCTCCTTCACTGCTTACGCCACCCCTGGACCCACACAGATTTATCTCGCTTAATTTACCGTTATTTGGGCATCAGCTTTGCAACAATGCAAAGGGGCGAGGAGGAGGTAGAGGCGGCACACGAAAGCAAAATAAAAATAAACCTTCGCATGGCCCATAAAATTTCATTAGCGTCATATTTTCAAATAATTTTCTTCTTATTTTTTTTTTCCCCAGCTCCCTTCTGTTTCTGTTTGTGAGTTTTTTTCTGTGTTACGCTGTTGCTTTCCTTTTTTTAGGCATCCTAGAAGTCCTTTTCCGCCAGTCCCCTTCGAATCGTCGCGGCTGACTGGTCTCTGGAGAAGTTTTCCCACCTAACGAAGGTATAATCATAATTTGAAATTGCTCATTCGAATCTTAGATTGGATTAAGTGCGAATTAGAACATCAATAAGCGGAGGATGGAAGGGCGTTGAACGTAACGCAACATTGACGACAACTTCCCTCCCGGAACAAAGGGATCAAAGCGGGATTTGCCAAAGGGATATGCGAGGAGGGATCCAAGGAGGAGGTGAGGTGAGGCAACGACACAGGAGCAGTAGGTGCAAATGTGCCAAAAGTGGTTGTCGAGGTGCTCAAGCAGGCAACTTAATGAGCATTGACAGTCGTCGACAAAACTATGGTCGCATTAAATCGTTATAGAGCCACAAAAGCTTATCGGGTATTATGGGTTAATCAACGTGTTTGTAACAGCCAAGAGACGAGGTATAGAACCAGACTTAGTCGGTGTTTAGTTATGAGAGATTAAGGAGGAAGAATCAAAGAAAGAAAGAAAGCGAATAATTGAAAATAAGACTTATTGCCATAACATGGTGTATAACCCGAATTCTTTTATTTAAAGCAAAGTAGTCTTAATTTTAACTTCAGGCAGTTATTTTACATATTTCTTTAGCACTTTACTGTAATTGCTAAGAGCATTTAAACTTCGTTAATCTATTGTTAACCATTCATCTGATCTCAATGCACAAATTGCCTGAAATAGCCCAACAAACGTTACAAGCTGGTAAAGGCAAATGTTGTGTAACTTTTTTAGCTCATCAAGCTGGAAACGTTTGGACAGAAGCCGCTGGCAGATGGACGAAGGCAGGACTTACAAGAGTTACACTTGATAACAAAATTAATATAATATTAATAAAATGTAGTTTAATTGAATTTAACAACAATTTTAATATTTCTAAAATGCAAAGAGGATTCATCTTAACAAAAAAAAATCTATATACTTTTATTTAATATTTTCTTAAGTGATTAATATTTTTTAAGTATAAATACGAAGAAGAAATATATTCACCTAAAACCAAAATAATAATTTTAATTAATAATCTCAATAGGAGAATGATAAAAAAATGTTATTTTATGCGGTCAGTAATTAATAAAAACATAGATTAACATATATAGCTACCTAAGAGGTATGCACAAATAAATGAATAATATTAATAAATTATAATAAATTTAAATAATTAAATTTGAATAATAAAATATAGAGAATTTTATATAACAAAACTAGTTTTAAAATCTCCGCTCACAAGTGTTCTTATCAATGCAACGCCTGAGCAAGACAAAGGCAAAAGTTGAGCGACAGAACACGCACATTGGCAGGACAAAAAGGACCAACTCTGGGTAAAGGATGAGCACAAGCCTTTGGGGCTGCAACCAACAAATTATCCCTAGCCAAGTGTGAGAACTGTGCGTGTGCATCACTCAAAATGTGTCGCTACTTTGGGGGGAAATGGCAAAGGAGTTGCTGGAGAACTGGAACTGGAAGTGGATGCCATCTCAAGCATGTGGTCATCACCAGGCAGACACACAAACAACAAAGCCAAAGCCCTGCCTGTTGTCTGGGAAATTAAGAACAATCCCCAGCAATTTCCGGTACGAGGAACTCAAAAAATTTTCAACTTTCAGCTTGGCTGGTGCTTGGGCTTGGGGTTTGGGTTTTGGGGACTGTTGACTGTTAAATAGAGGATAAAAGCGACTTATTTTCGAGTGTAGAATGAGCGGATAAAACTTTGGACTTTCTGCAATCCCCTGCAGGTATATGACATGGAACGGAAGTCGTGTCCTCGCAAAGAAAGTTGCAATATGAGCTGAAGGATTGCGACAGGACTGAAGGACGGCAGATACATAGAAAGACGACGAAGCTCTCTCTCTTGATAACAGCCTCCTGCCAAAAGCCGAGGCCAAAAGGAAGTTAAACTGGCTTCAAGGCATCTCTAGCAATTTTGTGCATTGTATCTGCGAGCATGAAATTCGCAAAAGTTCAATATTTCGAGTCCCCAAAGGATGCTTCTGGGCAACAGTAAAAACTTCTACTGTGATTTAATTGGTTTTTAGAAGGGGGTTTTCTTGTTCTTTTTTTTTTAATTATTTCAGTGAATACTAGTTGTTCTTTAGAATGTGAAAAGGAGTTCGCAAGTTTTAGTAATTTCTAAATATTTTATTATGGAAATATATTATGTATGAAGAGTTTTTTTCTGTTATAAAAATAGTAAATATTAATAAAACAATAAAATAAACAATTCCTTGACCAGTGAGCTCAACTATTTAAATTCTCGATAGCTCATTGTTTAAGCCTCCTCAGCCTAACGTTAAAGGCATCCATTTGCATCTCCTCCCTCTCCTATGTTCTGCATGTATCCTTAAGCTCCTTGCTGATTTATTTTTCATTCAAAGTTAATTTATTAGAAAATAGCCGGACAAGTTATTATCTAACCGAAGCAAAGTGTGTGAACAGCGCAGGGTGCAGGGTGAGGAGGTGGCCCAGAGGCGACCCTATCTGGATTTGGGCCTAAGCTTTATCTAAGGCCCAAAGGCATTCGATGTTGTGCGTGTGTTTTCCGACTTTAAATGAAGTAGAAATTTTCTGTAGCCCTCCCTTTCCCCCCGTTTACCTCTGCGAGAAGTCCCTGTATCTTTGCCATAAAATTACGCGCATCGTTAGTTGACGATTTGCACCGGACAGGCCAGGGACAGACCAGGACATGGCAGTGTCAAAGATGGGCGGTCGAAGGCCGTTCCAGGGGGGCGTGGTGTGGCCAATGCAAATGAATGGACATTCGGAAAATACGTTTTGGGAAATGGCCTCGATGCTGAGCAAGGAAATTACGTAAATTTCTCTTCGCAAGTCATTTAATTTATTTAGTAGAAGGGGCGGGACACCGAAAAAGTAGTGTGAAAAGGGAATTTTAAGATTTTAATTTAAGTAAAAATTATTTTAAAATATTTATTTTATAGGAATTATGTAAATATCAAAAGGAAACTATTAAAAATAATATTAATAAAATATATTACATTATTACATTGATAAATTAATTTAGAGTAGGAATCTTTAGGGAAGAAATCTTTATGTTATTAAACAATTAGTAGAACCTTAATTAATTTTCATTTTAAACTTGATTTTAAAAAAGTTCAGTTTTTTCTCAGTGCCCACAATCGTGTCCTTGATGGGAGGCAACCTCAAGGGCGTGTCCACGAAAGAAGAAACTGGAGCAGAGTCTTAAATTACCAAAACCGCACACACCAACTCCGCTCCTTGTCTCCTCTTCCTTCTCTCCTCTCTCTAAAGTAATGAATTCAATGATTTTATTGACTTTTGTTTGTAATTTATTAGTGATGGCAGATAGAGCAACGGAGGGGTGAGGTGCAGACACGCCCCCATCAAAGGTTGCCTGGCCAGGGTCGCCTTTTCCACTTCAGTCTGTTTTCCTTTCCCATTTTCGGCAACATTTTTTTCTAGGGCGTCCATTTTTCAAACAAGGTTCAAAAGGAAATTAATTAACCCAATGTGCACTATGAAAAAAAATCGAATTGGAAGAATAAAGAAAATAAGGTGACTTTGTTTCTGTAAAAATAAACATAGCAGTTATTTTGTATTATCTCATAGCTACATTTTAACTTTGTTTCTTGCTAATTTTTCAAGGCAAGAAACCTTTTTTTACAATTTAAAATATTACATTAAGAAAACTATTCCTCCATAAATTAAAAAAAAATTTTTTAATATAAATTGTCAAGGTAGTAAATCTTAAACCTATTCCCCAAGTGTAAATAGAATATAGTCGACTGGCAGGCGGATTAAAATCCCCAATTTTACTGCATTTAATGCCGCCCCCTGACCTTTCCGCCCATCCCGTGACCTTGTCTGCCAGGCAAAGAACATGTGTCCGGGGTCGAAAGTTTTCACTTTTCTCTCCCACGCCCTCCGATTGCATCAATCAAAGGCTTCGCTTAGCGCTCAGCCAAAGAAAACTCAATTAAAACAAATAGAAATTAATTGAAAGTCTGCGGCAGGAATGCACATAAACACTCCGATTTAACTGAGGGTAAATCGGGTAAACACACACCCACACACACACACTCAGGAACTGAAAAACGTAATTGGCTCGGGTTGAGGGTTAAAGGAAAACGCATTGTAAAAGGACTTTCCAAGGAAACCAAATCCCCGCGTTATGTAAACAAAACAAATTGCGAGACAGAGAAAGCTGAAGGAGTTGGTGCTCCATTAATTGATATTTATAAATAACGAAGCTCCAAGAATATTAAAAGGAAAGGGCCAAGATAGAGTGTGTTTTTGTCTGCTTGGCAAAGTTTACCGAAACTAATTGAAATAACTTGAGTTTATGCGTGCTTTTACAGAGAGAATGGCTTTTATTACAGAATTAGAGAAAGGGTTTGAGTTTAATGTCTCAAGAAGGATATTTGAACAGTATTTTAGAGATATTAACAAAGGATGTTACTTTATAAATAATAATGCCCAATCAATCAAGGAATCCTTAATTGTTTATAAAATCTAAATCAACAAAATGCATATCAAAATTCGATTCAAAGTAAGTGCAGCCAAGTAAGCACTTCGGAACCACTTTTTTATGTAATTTCCATCCTCTGACAACCATTTTAAAAGCCATCCATCAATCCCACCTTTACACACCTGTGAGTGGAAAACAAAGACCTCAGAGCTATAGCAAAAACGCGATTTATTTAGCTACTCGAAACGCACTCAGCTTAACCGCAAAAAGTCGTCTAGCATTTTCATCCTCGAACTGCACTCATGTAAATGGATATTGATATGGGTGTGCCACACCCTCACCCTTGGAAAAAAAAACACCATTTGATGCTTTGGCACCTTGACAATTTGTTTGGCAAACCACCGAAGGAAACTAGCTAAAAGAAATAGAATACAAAATAGAAATAAAACCTCCCCAAAGTTGTAAACAACGAAGCTGGAGGATCAGTGAGTGTAAAAGGTAAATCGCTGACATGCCATGCACATTTTTCAAACACAAGTCACTAGCTCCTGGCATTAATATTGGCGAATTGAGATATAGATACTATCCTTATATAGATACTACCCGTAATTTGAGAGAACCCTGCAACAGTGTGGCACTGAACTGAGACGAGATGGAGCAAAAGCGAACGTTGTACACAAATTGCCATTTGGCGTTAACTGAGAAATGCACTTTTAAGCTATCGCAGTTTCCCTCCAGAGCTTGGCAGTCCTTGAATGCAATCTGTCAGGATATTCGGGGTGTGTTTGAAGCGATTTGCAAGGTGCCACAGCATTAAACCGAAAGATGCTAGGGAAATACTCTTGTGTCTAGGAAAATTCACAGCTAATTTGTGGTTATTTCTACTGATTAAAGTAAAAGGTAACAAAAAAGGGAAAAAAATGCATTAAATTATACCAATTAAAAGCTAAATTACAGCTTAAAACAATTATTAACAAGCTCTTAAAATTAGCAACCTGACAAATATTAGCACTGCGTTTCACACGAATATGTGGTAGTAACACTTGCAGTTCGTGTGCCACCCCATCAAGATTACCATATTTGGCTTGTCAAACAATCGAGAAAGTCAAGATACTTTTGCCCTATAGCAGGGCATTAAAAAACACAACCCCACAGTGCATGTTCCCCCCCTTAGTGGCATGCAACAATATTTTTTTCTTTCGAAACTTGGCAACTTTTGAGTGAATTGCATATGGCAGAAAAGGGGGTGGGGGATTTTTATGTGTGTTTGGCTTAGTTTTTCCTGCTTTTTTTTTCTCCCTTCTTAGTTGGTTGCTCAACGTTGTGCTTCTCTATAAACAACAGTTACTTAGCATTAGCGTGTAGCGCAACTAAAAGCAAACGCCATGGCACGTAGTCAAGGTGGAAAATCCCAAAGCGCCGGCGAAATTCCATGGCTCAAAAAGGGGGGAGGAGGGTGAGAACTGAGACTAAGACTGAGCCTGAGCCTGTGATGTATGTGTGTAGTGCTCCTTCTTCGTTTTTCTTTCTCTCTCTCTCTGCATGTCTAAGTACTAAACCAATAGCAGGTGGAGCAACAACTGGCTGCCACCTCGTTGAGGCCACCTGCACCTCCTGGGCGCTTCCACCTGTTCGCTCACTGGCTCACTGCTCCATCACCTGGAGCATTCAGTTGACCTCAGCATCGACAGCTGGAGCAACAAGCAGCACTTAACAAATGGTAAAAGCATCAACAAGCTTCCGCATCCGCAACGGAACGCGATGTCGAGATGCGAGCTGCGAGCTGCGAGTTGCGAGCCGAGGGATGCGATCCGAGAGATGCGGAGCAAACGGCGAAGGCAGATAAAATGTCTTAGCTCTTGACGCTCTTGCGAGCTTGCTCTTCAGCTAGCTGGGAGCAAAGGCACTGGGAAAAAATTCTTAAAGCTACTAATTTTAAATATATTTTCCGATATAATTAAATTAGTGGATGGTATATTTTTTTCATAGACTCTACTTTCCCTTCAAAAACACCTATTTATTTTTCATTGTGTATTTTTCGTAGTTGTTGTTGCTGCACTAGCTGTTGAGCGATTATGCCAAGGAGCCCCGGCAATGTCGTTGGCGCTACCTTTACCGTTTCACCTTACCTTGCCCGTACACTACCTTCACCGTTACCTTTGCCAGGCACTTGAATGGCATGGAGCACGTGTAAAGCGTCTGAAGTGTGTCGGCATGGGATTGAATCAAGGGAACAAGGATTCCAAAACGGGGGAGATGTATAAGTGAGGACTCCTCCTATGGCAGTGTATGTGCGATAGTCGTCAGACGACACAAAGCTAAGTGAAAAGTGTAAAAAGTAAACATTTTTCAAATGTGTGTATAAAAGTAAACTTTCGTTGGCAAAGAATTAGCAAAGAATTAGAGAACAAAAGATAAGTAGAAAATGTGAAATTGACAAATAAAATGATTTCTCTAAGGGATTTAATAAGTGGGTGGTAGGGGGTGTAGGAGGGTTATCTGGATTTAGGGATTTAATATAAAACAAAAGTTCAATACAAGTTTTTTGGTATATAATTCGATTTAACATTTTCCAGGAAAGTTCTAAGTAAAAAAGTAACCTCAACACCTACTAAATTCATAAATTAATTGACTGGAAAATGTTTTTCTTATAAAGAACATTAACAGATATTTAAAGTAAGATATGCATTAGTAAAAAGTTTGATTTTCCAAAGTGTCCCTGCTCCTGTCACTCCTACTTCTCCTTCCAAAAACTCATCTAAGTCTTGTGCCAATTTTCATTCTACTCCAGAGTCTTTGTTTTGTTATGTAATGCATGTTTATGGTTTTTCATCATTAATTTGTCGATGAAACTTATGGCAATATTCCCAGGCAATGTTTGCACAAACATTAAGACTAAGAGAGAGTGTGTGTGTGTGGCTGGAGCAGCGGAAAACTGTGTGCGCAGGAAAATGTGTGGATGGATGCTTTCTGGGTGAAAGTATGGGTAACTTTTCACTGGAATTTGACGATTTTCTGGGTTGCGTTCTGTGTTATTGTTTGCCAAGTTTTTGCATATTATCAACGGCAGCAGCAGCAGCAGCAGCGGCGGTAGCGCGGCAGCAGCAGCCGAAATGCGTTCATAAAATAATGTAATCTGTTTAAAAACAAACATGTCTTGAGCAATTTCGCGCGACTAGGGACATATTAAAATGAGAGGCGGTGGTCCCTTTTCCCCCAGCCAACACCCCCTTATTATGGACCCTGCTTCTTCCTTTTTCTCTTACCACAAAATTCTTGTCCCACCTAAAACAACGAACCAGAAAGAAAAACAGCAACAACAACAGCAGCTATGGCAAGAGGGATAGCGGCTAAAAGTAGCGGTAGCGGTAGCAAAGAGCCGTTAACAAGAATAAGTTGGCAAGAAAATGGGTAGCGAACGGCAATGAGAAAGCAACAACAAAACAAACTACAGTAATCTGTAGGAAGTTGGAAATATAAAGAGTATTTTGAAAATATATAGTATAGTATTATTTGAAATACATTTTAGAAAAACAAAACAAACTACAGTAATCTGTTGGAAGTTGGAAAAGGAAAGAGTATTTATTATATAGTATTTTTCAAAATATATTAAAAAATTCAAAGAGTGGTAAGTGTATAGAATGTTGCGTTTGAATTTGCTAGGATTTTTTCAGTTTCTCTTGAAATTTTTTGGACAAAGCAGAAAAAGGCGGTAAGAACTACAGACGAGGAAGCTGATTTCCTCTCAAGAATACTAGATCTGCTTGCCTGTTAACGTTCATGCTGAATTTGTATTATTTATTCATTTTTATGTCGTTTAGAATGTTTATATTGTCTTATTCTTATTCTTATGTATTAAAATCAGGATCATTTTTGCTTAAATAAAATAAAAAATTGAAAAACGAAGATTTCGAATATTAAACCCAAATTTTCATTAATAAAATTCTCAAAAAATGTATAAACAAACTTTCTAAGGACTACTGTACACCACCCACTCGTTCTTTTAGCCCCACGCTGCGCGTTGTGGAAACAAATTTTATGCCAAGATAAGTGAGACGGCGAATGCGACGGCGACGTAGAACGGCGATAAGAACTTTCCTGTTGCCAGCGTTGTGCTGCTGCTGCTGCAATTTTAGCGAGTGAAGTTTTTGAAAATTCATGATGAAAACCAAACTAAAAGGAGACGCGCGACACGGACGAGACGACGACGAGGACGACGTCGACCAGCCATGGGTTTAGCCATAGAAAAGGGGGAAAGTTTTGCCGGCATTTAGACGATAGAGAGAAAGAGAGACACAGCCCCAGCGACCAACATTTTATGTATGTATATTGACAAGTTATTAAAGTGATAACTGAGCAGCTTGCCATTAAATCAAAACAAGCGCACAAGTGCAATAACGCAATATTCCGCCAGCAGCGGGATAAATCAACATTTCAGGTGCACAAAACTCCGGAGCCAAAAGATAAATTCATAAACAGCAAAAGTTTTTACTTTGCCAAGAGGAGAGTACATATTTTTTAACTACACTCTGTGTAAAACTTAAGTTGATGCCATGATTTACATACAGTGATATTTACCAACTTTTCTTTGGTTAAAAGGAGATAAAAGGGGTATTTTTAAGAGGATTTGGAGACAGCAGCGAAATGGGGTATTTTATGATTAATATTTTGAAATTAAAACTTAAAAACAAAAAATGTAAATAACTAAACTTATATAATAAACTTTTCATACTCTGTAAATTTGACTATATGTATATTCAGCTCTTCCTGAGTTTATTTGAATTTTAGAATCTAATAATCGCAAGTTTTACGACAAAAAGGGCTAAAATATAATAGAATAAATTTATTACTATTTTTTAACCTCATATATCCTCTATAAGAAGCTTAAAAATATTAGTTTTTATTAAAAACACCAAATCTAAGACCCATCCAACTGTTTTTAACAAGAAAATATACATGTCCTGTAACAATAAGTTGGAGACGTAAGTTTACACGCTTCTAATTGGAACAAAAACAAAGCAAAAGTCCAGAAAAGGATTCTCTCTCGCTCAAGAGAACACCTACACCTCCTACACCTCTCTCTTTTCATAACTCTCTCCAGGGATAGAAGGAGAAGAACAAAAACAACAACATAGAAGACGCACTGTCCCTGTCCCGTCAGTGCAAAAGTTAATTGCTGTTTTTTTTCACCGGCGCAGTTAAATAAAAGTTGTTTAAACAATAACTATATATGCTCCACTCACCCCGTGTTATTGCCTTTTGTGTTTTAACATTCGGCAAGCAGTGGAATTTGTTGAAAATAGTTAAAATTGCTGTAGATTGCCGGCAGCGTTAAATTTTCACAAGTGACCATTAAAAACACACACACACTAATTGGACCGTCGCGTTGTTTATTGCAAAATGCGCATTATGACAATATTAATACGTATTCTCACTTTTTTACACGTTTGCCAACCTAATTTGTCCTAATTATAGCACTTAATTAGACTTTATTTCGTTTGATTTGTTTTGGTTTTTTGCGTTGCCGATCGATAACTGGCCTGCGGCCGATATGTTTATCGCCTATTAAGTTAAGTTGGCAGCGCCTGCCAATTGCCAGGCAATCGAATTTGAAATTTAAATTTAAATTTAAATGCAAATTGAAGTGTGCATTAAGGCGAGACGAACAATGTGCAGTAATTTAAATTTTGCAGCCACTTTGCTAATGCAATTACACTTTAACTTGAGAGTAGCATTCCATTCTCACGCACACACAGGCGCACGCACACTGGCATTTGGTCTTTGTCGTACAAGCAGACAGTTGTGGTAAGAAAAATAGGAATGATTTAAGGGAGTTTGTGATATGTCATTAAAAAAAATATATATTAAAAAATATAAAAGTAATTACCTTTACTCAAAATAAATTGTATAAAAATAAATATGGTTAAAAATTTTATTTAAAAATTTTTTACATCTTTTTAGTATCTTATAAATACCAGAAACTTGCATTTGAATATATCTTTTCTTATGAAAACAAAATAAATAAATTAATAAAAGCAACGACAAGTCAAAACATAAAATATCATTTTTATTTTCTGCTAAAAGTCTCTTAAAATTTTATGGAGAAATTCCGAAATGCTTGACTGTAACTCCTATTATCTTAATCGCATTTGTACATCCATATGTATAAGTTACAGTCAAGGGAGCTTGTCCTCCCCAAAGCCCAGTCCCTAATACTCTCCATCCAGAGTAGGATCTTTGTTGAAGCGTAACAGTAAGCAACTTTACCCACTGCCAGCCACTACTTAAAATATGAGCACCCATTTCCTTTGGTCAAGCAATTGAAAATGATTTGAAACGCCGGCAATAGCAACGACAACAAGCAACTTCGAGTGACAACAGCAGCAGCAGTAGCACTGTTGCCGAGTCAAAACAGACAAAATTTGTCGAAAATCCTGTGAACAAGCGGAGGACAAAGTGCTAGGACACTGCCGGCCAAAAAGGATTACGTCAAGCATATGTATTCTATGGCTGGCTGAACTTCATCTCCGTCTTTTTCGTCTCCGGCCAAACTTATGCGTTTGACTCGGTCGCACAGATTTCAATTTGCCGATACGAATTCGCTTCCAATTCTCTCAGCTCCTTCCTACTCCTGCGTGTTTTTTGCCCTGCCAATTGTCCTTTTGGCTAAGGGGATTGGCCCAAAATCCGAAAACCATCTCTCCCACCCAGCCTAATATGACATTTGAAGTGATTTTTATGGGAAAGTTGCTGATGCTTCCTGAAATCCGGCGTCGATATTTTTTACGACCGCTCCGAATGTCCTGTCTATATCCTGTTTGCGAAACTCATGCCATTTTGGCCAAGTGAGACAAAGGACAAGCACAAGCACACACACACACAGGCATACACCGATGATGATGGGTGGAAAAAACACCCTTGAAAATTTCTAATCTCTTAATGGATGACAATCTGCGTTTTAAATGGTTTGCACGAGTCCCCAGGAAAATGGGAAAAGCACACAGCTCACAAATACCAAAAAAAAAAAGGAAGAAATACAAAAAAATAAAATAAAACTAATTCCATCAAGCGTCGCGTCCTGCTTTTGTTTGCCTAATGAAAGAACGCTGTTTGGGCAAGTTTTTAAAGGATTCCTCGTTTTTTTTTTTTGACTCTCCTTTGGCATGTGTGTGTGTTTGATCCTTTGTTTGATTTCTGGGAGCGAGCAGGAGAAAATGATTTGGAAAATTGACATAACATGTCAGGGCTAATCACACGGCCCGCTGATTGAATGACTGAGCCACTGACTGGACTGACTGACAAGTCGCTATAACAAAAGGCGGCAATCATAAATCATTGTGTCTATAATCAGTAAATAAATCTTTTTTTCCTGATTATATTCGCTTCAAATATGTATGATGATGTCTGGAAAATTTGGCTGCAACTAATCAAATTATGTAACTAAAACCTGAAAGGCAAAGGAGAATTAAACACTGACAAAAAAGAGAGTTTAATATGTCAAGCAAAAAGCATTTTATTTATATATATATTGGGTATGTACAGTGGCTCACAGCTTATTTCAACCAGACCCAATCAAAAACTTTAAATGCCTGTAAAACATAAACCAAAGGCTTTTTCCTAAAAATTTAAATGCACAATGTTAGATTTGTGTTCAAACATAATATTTAATAACTTCATGTATTTTTTT